>LPNX010986479.1:0-21773 GCA_001517045.1 Pseudotsuga menziesii | reverse complement strand
TTAAATAAAATACGAACATACACTAGCGGGGCCTTGGCCTTGAGCTCCACGCTAGGTATACATACATCATACAAACGGGGTCAAACTCGGGGACATTACAGCCTTCTTTGTATCGCAGGGCGATGATGTGACCAGGGAGTTAGAGGAAAACCTAGAGAGGTTGACTTTAGACATCCCTAAAGGTTCCATTGATGACCTCCCTCTGAGGTATCAAAGACCTACAGCATGAGTATCGGGTCAGTTTAGTAGACTGCTACATAGAGTATCCCAGGCAGTGATGTGCTACCATGAGCATCACTAGATGTTGTATGCATGAGATATCTACTAAAATCTGATAGCTTTAGGATTTTGTATGGTGATTTTTGTCTAAAAGCCTACGTGCTTCATATGAGGTCTCGTGACCTATTTTTTGTAAACATGTTCATATATATATATATAGACTTTTACCTGGTGTTTATATGTCTCAAATGGTGGATGTATTTTACATGAGTTTTATGTGTCTTTAATTGTTTATTTACAATGAACCATGTTTGATTTTAATGTCATGAGTGGGAAATATGCCAATCTAGGATGTAATTAGCTAATGAGTCAGCAACTACATTATGTTCCCTAGTGATATGCCTATCGGTGATTGTTTTGATTGACCTTTCTAACAAGCATACTCTCTGGAAGAGGCAGAGAAGCACAGGATTTCTAATGGTATAAACATGGTTTAGATGATAAACCATGAGTTCCGAGTCCATCAAGACTACCAGATTACAAACATCTTGGGAGACAGCTTCAGTAAAAAGACCTATGACTGCTCAATACTCAGCAATGTTGTTGGTAGCGGGACCAATACAAACCACTTCTGAACTAACCAAATCTTCAGCTGAGGAATATATGACCCAAGCAGCTAAGGCAAGATTCAAGGTGTGGCGGCAAGCACCATTAGCGAAGCCGTAGAAAGTCATCTGTTCTACATGAACAAAACATGGTATAAATAGATCCAGACACTAAACTCAAAACCATATTGAAAATACTAAAAGTACACTGAAATTCAAGCAATATACATATATACAAGATACTATCCAAGAAAGACCTAGGAATAGTACCTTTTCAGGTACAACACATTGCAAGGTTTCCCTAAAGGGATTCCATTGTAGTTTACGAACTCATAGGACCCTTTCTCTAAAACTTTAGAAATGACGAAAGGAACGTACCGCATGGAATCAAACTTTCCTTTCCCTAGTTTGCCATATCTCTAATCATAAGTCGAAACTAGGTCACCCTCGTTAAACTCACGAGATTGGATGGATTTATCATATTGTGCCTTTATGTGTTTCTTATGTGCCTCATTAGCCAAGGCAGCATCTCTCCGAGTTTCGTCAAGGTTATTCAAGTACACAAATCTTTATTCCTCTGCGAAAGTGTCTTGGAGAAGTTAGATAGCAAGTTTCAAGGATGGAATCTGACTTTGAACCGGTAAGATAGCTTTGAGTCCATAGACAAACTAGAAAGGTGTGAAACCAGTGGTTGTTTTCACTGAAGTCCTGTAAGCCCAAAGAGCAGAGAAAAGAACATGGTGCCCATTGAATTTATGATCTCCAGCCATCCGACGAAGCACAGTTTTCAAAACTTTGTTAATGGCCTCTACTTGACCATTAGCTTTGGATAATATGGCATAGAGTTTTCATGGCAAAAACCTAGCTTGGCACTTAGTTCGTCCATCATTTGATTACGAAAATGTGATCCGGGATCAGTGATGATGGACTGTAGGACTCCAAATATAGCTATGACATGATTGAATAGGAATAGAGCGGTAGGTTTACCATCTTCCGCGTATGTAGGCATGGCCTCAGCCCACTTTGTAAAATAGTCAACGACTACGATGATGTAACCATGCCCCCCGGCTGAGGTAGGCTTATAATGCATAAAATCAATCCCCTATATGGAAAATGGGCCAACGAAAATGATGGGGTGTAACGAAGAAGGATGAGTGCGCTTTTTGGGATAAAAATGTTGAGAAGGTGGGAATTTCTTAACAGCCTCGTTGCAATCTTTGAAGACTGAAGGCTAGAAATAGCCAACGTGAAGGATTTTCTAGGCTGTAGCCATCCTAGACAAATGACCACCACATGCTCCAGAGTGGCAATCATTCAACACATGTTTAGCCTCCTCATGAGTGAGCCATCGTCGGAAAATAGAATCAATCCCATGTCTATACAAGGTATCATTCAGGATGAGGTATTATTTCACATGGTGATGGATATAGTGGCGATCATCATGAGATAGATGTCGCTGCAATCTTTTTGTTTGGAGATAAATTAGCGAATCTCCATACCATGGATCAGTAGTGCTTATTAGGAATAGGAATTCATCTAGAAATGAATCACTAGGCTCAGATTTCGTCGAAGCACAGGGAAGATCACACATGAGCTCAGCAAAGACCAAGGATATCTTTGATGTGGCTTTGGAAAATTCCAGATCAAACTCTTGTAGTATGACTATCCATCAGGAGTACGTGCCCCTGAGCACCTAACAAGTCAGGATGTAATACATAGGATTCTGGTGTGCCAATACAATGGTGGTGTGGAGCAAAATGTAGTGATGAAATTTTTGTACAACAATGACCATGGCCAATGCTAACTTCTCCATGCATGAATATCGGGTTTTAGAATCCATAAGATTCTTACTAGCATAGTAAATCACGTGCTCCTGACCGTTGGGATTTTCCTGCACCAAAACCATAGCAATGGTAGTAGCGGAGGCAGCAATATACAAGAGAAAGTCCTTTGAATAATCTAGGGGGTGTATCACGGGTGAATGAGTTAGAGCATGTTTGAGATTACCAAAGGCATGTTGGGCTTGGTCATCCCAAAAGAACGGGGTGTCCTTTTTAAAGAGACGCATATAACTGTGCATTTTCTCTGTGAAATTGCACACAAAACGACGGAGAAAGTTTTCCTCCCCTTGCAAACTTTGGAGTTCAAGGAGATTAGTTGGGGTTGGTAGAGCTAAAATGGTGGCAATTTTCAAGGGGTCTATCCGGATGCCATCCTTAGAGACCACAAAACCTAATAGACGTCCCATCTCAACGCAGAAAACACATTTATGCAGATTGAGCCGTATATTATAATGACGACATCTTAAGAAAATGTCTCTAAGATGACCAGGGTGGTCCTCCCATCACTGTGAATGAGCAGGGAGGTCATCAAGGTATAGTTCAATGATATTTTTGATATCATGAAACGCATAGGACATCGCACGCTGGAATGTGGCTCCAGCATTTTTCAAGCCAAAAGGTAACTTCTTATATGAAAAGGTTCCCCATGGGAAAATGAATGTCGTCTTGTGTTGATTGGTGGGTAATATCTCAATCTGATTATAGCCAGAGAAGCCATCCATGAATGTGCTGCAGCTGCAACAAATTCCCAAAATTCCAAAAAAATTTAGGACCCTCCTTTGCTTTGGATTAGTTGATTTTCTTCTTTGTTTTCCTATGTTTGGATTGATCTACCACTTGCTTTAACGCTTGAAAAGATCAAATGTCTGATCAAACTTCATTGCTCTTGTTAAATGCATTTACAACATGTTTGAATCGGAAGGACTTATCATTTCTTTATCTTCCATTGTGGATAGAATTTCGGTTTTAACTTCAACTTTTCTCCCGTTTCGATTGATTTTCATCGGCTGCTTTTGTGTTTTGGCATCGGAACTTTTATCATTTCTTTCTCCATCATTGCGGAAGGAACAATGCTTCCTCTTCTGATCAGTGCTTTGATGTTTCGGGTCCGTTTCTCATTTCCATCGATTCCATAATTCGCGGGCTTCCACCCTTGCGGCTACAGGGAGCCTTCTCCTTCCGGCGTTGTGGACGGCAAATCACAATCTCTCCCGATTATGGCTTGAAGTTTTGCTCCCGCTTTGATTGTTTACATCGAACCCGTAAGTCTTCGGCTACCACCGTTGCGGCTTCCAAACGCTTTTCCTTTCCGATCTATTAGATGTTCCGCTTCCAACTTAAGTCCCAACGTTGCGGACGATGGTGCGCTTTACGGTTCCACCGTTGCGGATGAAAGAAACACTAGCCCTTCCAATGTGTATGCATGTTGCTTCTGACTTAAATTTACTCGTTGCAGATGGCTTGGCGCTTTAATCATCCACCGTTGCGGAAGGGCGTTTGCTTTCATCTTCCGATTCAAAACCTTTCCGCTGTCCGATCTTTGCTCGCCCGTTGTGGTTTACTATATATACGAGGTCGAGGCGTTAGATTATTCTATTGTTATTTTTTGACTGCTATGCTCTGTCTCTATCATGTTGTCGAGTGCTCGAGCTTGTTTGGACCCTAGTGCTGGTACCCGCGTCTAGGTGGCAACTGTGGAAGCCCGACTGTCTTCGTCCTGCCATGCATGACGGTTACACATCAGTGCCAGGTAGGCTTCGTTTTCCTTTCCCTTTCCGTTGAACGTTTGGTGGTTATACTTGCTACGGTGGTTTGTTTTCCCGATTGTTTACTCGACCCTATAATTGCATATATATTTGGAGGATTTCGTATCATAGTAGACCATGGGAGGGCGGTTTGAAATGCGGAGTAGTTTTCCCCTCACCGTCGTTTATTTTGCAACCCTGCGCATAGAGAGTGAGGGGGTTTGGCATAGATGGTCATTGCGTTGTCTGCGCCAAACCGCCCTGTGTAATGATGGTGGGTAGGAAATAGGTTTCCCATGGCCTTCCTTGGGGGTTTGGGAGTGTTTGTGCCATTTTTGGGCTTCCGTGTCATTTGAACCCCAATCGTTTTCATCACGCGGTTCTGCGCGACCTCATTCGAGCTTAGTGTCGAACCCCTAGCCTGCTGAAAGGGATATGTCATTACTCTTAGTGGGTGAGCATGGTGCCGTTGAAGAAAACCGCATAGTTACCACTGTCTTTCCTACGCAGTGAAGCGACCATGGCGTGCACAGAGAGCCGAGAATTGTTGCATATTAATGTAGATCTATTTCCGTTTTGAATATGGTTGATAGAATTGTTTAATATCCTACAGCAGTGGTAGATTACACATTTTACTGTATATAACTATGTTTCATCATGCTAGACATAAACTAAGTCATTGAACGCTGCACATTGGGTTTTAATAGTTCTGTAGTTAGGCCATTTCAGGCTATACATGCATTTATTTACTTCATTGACTGATTGCTATCATGTTGAACATAGAAGAAATGGCACACTGCACATTGATGTATATAAGTTTGTCACTCAGCCAAAAGGGCTTAATGTTACAATTTTATGGTAGGAAGAGCTTGCAATGTCAAAGAGACAAAAGAAGAAGGCCCCTGTGGTCGAAGAAGAGCCAGAAGTAGAAGTGGTCACCAAGACATAATATATATATGAGGACACTAAGTGCATTTTTGGTATCGAACCTGAATACCAGTGGGGGGAAGTATATAGATTGATCACCCGCAGAGAGGTTCCTGACATGGGCTTAGAAGAAAAGTCCATATATGACAACATAGAAAGATCTTCACTGATGAAGATCACCACCAGACCATAGTTGTTCCCGTGCTCTGAGGTAATCGGATGGATTCTTCCCTGGGAATATGTCACAACAATGATTCTAGAAAACGTTGAAAGACAGGGCTATGCTGCATATAGCCCTGGATATGTAGCATTGGCTTACCACCTGCCAGAAGCCCAAGTATTTTTATCTGATGATTGGCTGAACAACATTAGAATGGACCTGGTAGAGACTCTTAAAAGGATGTTGTTGTAGGGAAAACACTACAGATATAGACCGACGGGTGATTACGATACGACAAGCTTAAAGGCTCCTTATAGGTTCATAGCTTTAATGCTGAATAGGATTTTTGTAAGAGCACATGGTAGGTTCTTCAAGTTGGAGTGGATACCCATCATTTTTCATGTTGCAACCTAGCGGACAATTTTAAACTGGGCTAGCCTTGTATCAAATAGTATTTCAGCTTGCTTGGCCTCAGCTTTGGGAGGAGTGGCCCAAAAGAGGTCTGAATTCTATATGAGTTCCATACTCATCAATTGCATATTGTGTAATCAGCCTTTTCCCAAACTCAGGTGCATCTGGGATAGGGAAAGAATGCATGTCTATGCTGCCTATAAACCGTTGTGGGCACACAAATATCACAGCCGTTATCGAGAAGTATGTGAACACTTTATCATTCCCTTACACACACTCGTTTTCCTAAAGGAGTGTGATTGTATGTCAGAAGAGGCACTGCAAGTAATAGCTGAGTATGGAGACTACTATTTGACTGAAAATGGTCTATACTTCAGGATGTTTGGAGGTTCAAGAGCACCTTCCCTGCTGCCTAAATACGCAACTGATTACATTATTCACAAGGAGGCAGTCAGACAAGTGTTCCTGGATGGAATAGGCAACTTTCTGTTTGAGCACAAGAAGACCGCCTATTCCCCTTTTCCCTTCAATTTAGGAAGCTACAAGTTCACCAAAGTGAAGAAAGCTGATGAATTTGTAGAAGAACTGGAAAGATTTCATTTTGGCGAAATGCCCTTCCATAGAAATGATACTCAAGGCAAAGTGGTTGAACACTATAAAGAACACAATGTGCATTTTGAGTATGCCCACCATTGGGATCGAGAGCATTCCATCTTCCGAAATGCAGTAAACATGACAGCCTTGCGAAGAAGGTTTAAGAAGAAGATTACCACAAAAGGTGGGAAGAGAGATGAACAAGCCAAGGCTGATGAAGAGACTAGAAAGAGAAATGAGGAAGCCCAGAGGTTGGTGCAAGAACTTTACAAGGTGGCTGCACATAGAAGAAGAAGATAAAATAAAAGCTGCTCAGGAAGCAGCTAAGAAAGTAGAAGAAGCAGCTTCGAAAAGAAGAAGAAGAAAAGAAAAGGAAGCTGGATGAGGAGCTTCAAAAGCAAGAAGCTGAAAGGATAAAGTTGGCATAGACAGAGCAGTCAGCTTCTGAAACAGCTGTAGGGAAGACCCAGGACATGGAGAACCCCTAGGTACAGGACCCACAAGTACCTATTTCCAGCACACCCATGGTCCCCATGCTGAAGCTGGTCCCCTTTGTGCAGAAAAAGGGAGAAGAAATCCCTGATTTTAACACTGTGTTTTATGACAGGGCTACAAAGAGGATAATAAAGAGAACAGAAAATAGGGTTGAAACAGGAGATATGCCTGGTAAAATGATAACGGATATGGTTGTTATGTTGGGAACAGACCAAGATACAAGATTCACCCTGAGAGCCAGAACTGCACTAATCCACGCCTCAGAAGATAACATGGACAAGGTAATAACTAACTTGGAGCAGTCCAAGAAGTCCTCTACTCAGTTGAAAGATACATTGAGATGAGAAAGAGAGGAAGGAAATAGGCTGAAGTGGTAATATGAAGACATGCAGAGGGAGATAAAGGCTTCTAAGGATGAAATGCAAGCCCTCCAAGTAGAAAGACAGGTTATGGAAACTACACAGGAGGCTCTGGAGAAAGTGCAGAAAGAATGTCAAGAGCTAAGGAGTGAAAAGGAAAAGCTGCAGGAGAAGGTAGAAGAGCTAGAAGAGCAGCAAAATATTATCTTGCAGGCCAGTGAGATGCACTCCCAAGAACAGAAAGAGAAACATCAAGAGCAGATTTCTTCTCTAACAGCTGCTCTGGAGGAAGAAAGAGAGCAGCGGGTCAACCTCCAGCCATTTAAATAGCATGTCTTGGCCCAGAAGGCTAAGATGCTACAGCTATAGACTGCTATAGAAGAGGAGAGATTTAAAGTACTACGAATAGATGGCCGATTGGAGGAAATCCTGGAAACCTCCTCTTACTTTGTGGATAGATCTCAGGACGTCCTTGAAGTCCTGACTGCAAGAATGGTGAGGCTGGAGAACAATGAAGAAATTCCAGCAGAGCTGCCATCAAAAGATAAACAGGCCCTCAAGATGGATTATGACTTAATAGAATTTGCTATTAACACCACAGAGGATTTCAAGAAAGCAGTCAAGAAGACGAAGGGAGCTTGCATGGAATTTTTCAGAAGAATCCTTATTACATACAATTGGTGCCAGATAGAGGCCGAGAAGAGGCTAGATGATTTCCCAGACCATAATTCATTTGTGGAAATATTGCAGAAGAGACATCAGGATGAAGAAGCAAGAATGCAACACATTGAGGCCATTGATGACCAGATTCTGAGAAGCGAAGTAGGCCATTCAGTAGTTAGTGTGCAGCTTTTGGAAGACCAGCTTCGGTTAAATGCAGCCAGAGTGGAGGCTATAAAGAACCAAGCTGAAACATTTGAAATCAACATTCAGTTTTTGGAACCCTGCGCATTTGAGGGCATCACCTCTGACGCTTCGGCTTGGAATAAATTTCTAGATGCCCAAGCGGGACCCTCCTCATAATGGATTGGTCACTTTTTGTAATATGTAACATTTTATAAAAAAATTTTGAGAAAATTCAAGCGTTGGGAAACGAAGGGTTGGGAAGCCCAACCGTCTCACCCTTTTGTATAAATGTAGAAATTTTAAAAAGGGAAAAGGGGATTTTTCCTAGTTAGACATAGAAATGATATTGTAAGAAGAACTATTTCTCTTTGCAATAAAGAAGCATTGTTTTCCTGTTGGAGAATGATTGGTGGCATTTTCAAATATTATGCTGTGGATGGCTGAAAGATGAACTATTTTGTTTTTCTAGTTTCTGTCCATTAACCGTGAGATCGTTCTAACTCTTAGAACCTATGTTATTGTTTAAATGATTTCTGGTTTATTTTGTGAAATTACCACCATGAGTAATGTATGCTATTCATAAAAAAATTGGCTATCTGATTGTTGAAATATCTTTAATTGTTCATGTGTTGTAGAAAGAAATGTCAGCTATCTTTAATTTCTCTTTATGATACATGCACAATTCACATTACTCACAAATAAGTTAAAGTTTGCTCCCCGAGGATAGATAGATAGATAGATAGTTAGTTTTATTTCTGCACATGTGATTTAGATGCTTGTGAGCCTAAGACGAGAGGTAAGAACCTGCGCATCACATTGTCACTACTCCTTGCATCCTAATCACCCTGCATGGTTAAGTAGGCATATGCATCTCATACATAAGTCAAAAAATATAAAAATATACACGGTGGACCGGGCCGCAACCGGTAAAACCTTTGTTTTTGTTACTTTGACCTACGGTAGCCGGACTGCAAACCGGATGGATTCCCCATACCAAACAGTCATAGGCTAGTTGGGAATGTTGACTGGGGAGGATCCCTTTCTGTTGTTGCCTACGAATTTCCAGGCCTCAACAGAATGAAAAGATGACACTTCTGACACAGTTGTCGATAATCTGATCGATGTGCAGAGTAGGAAATTTGTCCTTGGGAAAAGATTTATTCAAATCCCTAAAGTTGATACAGACTCTAATGGTGCCTTGATTTTTATTGACAAGGACAACATTTGATACCCATTCCGTCAGGGGTATAGGATAAATAAACCCGGCTTTGAGAAGTTTCTCTATTTCAGCTTTAACAATTGGGGCCTTCCGTGGATGGACTTGCCTTAGTTTTTTCTTGAAAGGTTTAGCTATGGGATAGGTTTTAATCTCATGGACCACAATCGATGGTTCAATCCCTAGCATTTCTTCATAGGACTAGATAAAAATATCACAGAATTCTTTGAAAAGTGCCTTACATGCTTCAGATTCATCTGTCGAGCAGTTCTGCCCAACATGAACATGCTCGATGGTACCAGGATTGGCTGATATGTCAATCGGATTCATCTGAGTAATGTTGCAAAGGTTTCCTTCAGAATCTATGTCTTGTAACAATATGGGACTTTGGGGTGTGTTGACAATATCAGCAGGAAACAAGGATGCATAATCATGGTTAACCAAACTGGTGTTGGGGAGGAACATGGATCTATGATGGGGATCCTCCCAAATGGACTCATCCGTACTCATGATCTCCATAATGGAATCGTTGAAAGGAAAAGTCTTAGATTCTATAATATAGAACAGGAAGAGACAGTTCTAACCAGTAATGTAATTGGTAAGGATCTGAAGCCACTAAATGAAGGTCATCAGTGTGATCGTTGGTAAAGGTTTGAAGCGTGTCATACATTTATTCATGTGGACTCAATGAGGTGGACTCAACAACTTGTTTTCCCTTAGGATCATGGTCAAATGACACAATCATATGGACTATTACGATGTCTATGTTAGGAGGAGTAGATGGAAAAATCCCCATAAGGGATGAATCCTTCAACATGCCTACCCCAATCGACTGGTAAGGAGGAGGGGACTAGCCTAACATAGGGATGTTATTAGTTGTAGAGGTAGTAACATCTGACATACAGAAATCAAGCTGGTCAATGGTAACAATTCTCCCTAGATGTGGAAATTGGACTATTTAGAATATTGTCGAAGCGACAACAGTCATGGCATAAAACCAATTTCTTCCTAGAAGGAGGTTGTAATCTAACGGAGAATCTACTACTTCTACTTGAATAGAAACAAATTTTCCTCCAAGCTCAACTGCGAGGGATGATATGAGACCATGGGGATAGAAGCCTCGTCCATCAAAGGCTTTTAGAGTCATAGGTGATGTTACAAGCTCAGGAGAGCCGAGATCTTTCCAACAAGACAGAGACAAAACCGAAGTTGAAGCTCCTTCATCTAGGACCTTTCTAAAAACCTTCTTTCCAACTAATTTTGTAATGATTTGAAAATCAAGTTTATGAGGTATCCTAGACCTATATTTCTCAATATTGAAATGAATCAAATTAGTATTATCCGGGTCTAAAGCTCCTAACGCAGTTAACAGATTTTTGCGTTGTATAGGACAACTTTGGAGTACTTCTAAGGTAGACATTGCACAACGTGCCTGAGCAATATCTTCAAATACATTATAAAATTGAGTAGCTTGGGCATTAGGGTTAAAAACAACCTTCATAAGAGCACTCTTGGCTGGATGCAAAATCATGTCGAGAGTAGGCTTCTCGGTGGTTAAGGGGACAGTAGACAAGGATTTCTGAGAACCAGTAGAGGGAGATTTTCCTAAAGAAGAATGGTCTTATTTCTTGTCTGTGGGTTTGTCATAATTCTGACTATGAGTTTGTAGACTAATGGTATTCAAGGCCATCATACGAATTTCCTCTGATGAACTAGAGTTACCCTAATTAGACATGTGGTCTATCAGTTGTTGTTGAGAGGGAAAAGGATTCGTGAGAACTGCGGGTGCAGGATTTGATTTCAAAAATTGGGAGATTTCGTCCCGACAGGGACACTCTTTTGTGAAATGGTCACCTCCGCATAGTAGACATGGATATTTTTCTTTTCTATTCCCTTTATCGTTATCATTGTTGGTTGGTCTTGGATTCTCCTGTTGGTTTCCAGGTTTTTTATTCTTATTTTTACCCTTCTTTTTATTATTTACCGAGGTTTGAGTACTTTGAATAGAATTGACCTCGATGGAAACCTTAGGATTCAAAGGAGTAGGGGTGGCAGTTTGGGTTTGCTTGGCAGGTTTTGTTGTTGACAAGGACTGGATTGAACCAACAATCCCTTCAACCGGTACTTCTGCTAGTGGCTTTGCGGGATCGGTGCTTGGGCGAGGAGCTTGATGAATCAAGTCATAAAGAGTTCTAGAATGGGAATAGACCAAGTCTATATACTGGGCTCGACTAATGGCTTACTCTTCAGTAATGGCACCACCCATAGCCACATCTCAGGCAATTGGAGGTAAGAAATATTTGGTGAAACAATCAGCTAATAACTGATCCGGAATAGGGGCCTTAATAAGCCTTCTCCACCTTCTCCACTCATGGATATGATCGGATATGTGGGTGGAGGTGTTTTGTCATAGAGAAGTTAAGAGATCAGTACCTGTTTCATGATGGATAGGGAGCTGAAAGTGTGTAAGAAACATGGTTGTCAAGTAGAAAAAATCCACAAATGAATGTTGTGGAAGTTCAATGTACCACTTTACGACTTTACCGGTAAACGTTCACTGAAAGATTCATAACTGAACTGAATCATCCATGAGGGAGTTTGAAGAACACCACATATGGAATGTCACGACATGCTTTTTCAGATCGTCTCCCTTCTTACCATCGAAATTTGGAATGTTCGATGGTAACTTTACTGGAATGGGAGACCACGAGGGATTGTGCTGAATGGGGTCATTAATCAACTTGGACAAGTCAGGCAAGTCCAAAGTTTCTAGGAAAGGTAACTGATGGTTAGGTTGCACATACTAGTAATATTGATATCGCATATATGTACCAGTAGGACCGTAAGTATACTGATAGACAGGTTGTAGCGAGGAAGACTTACCAAGAAATTTGCCCATGGGGGGTTGATTTTTGGGATCAAGATCGTTAAGGCCACCAGGGCCTTTGGGACCACTAGGACCGTTAGGACCACTAGGACCACCAGGATTTGGACCACCAAAACCCTCCGGGACCTCTAGGAGGTAAAACCCTAGAGCTACCGGAACCACTAGGGGGAGGGCCATTGGACCCTCCATGGCCATTAGAAGGAGAGCCACCAGGCCCCCCAGGACCACCAGGACCATTAATACCATAAGGAGGGAAGCCAATAGGCACCCCAAGGGGAGGACCTCCATAAGGTTTTCCTCCAACACCTCCCACAGTATGAATAGGTATCCCTCGAATAGCTCGCATGTAAGATCAGTTAGGATGCCCCCATGGCGTAAAATTATTACTAGGGTATGGAATTCCTGCATATGGAATTCTTGTAGGGTTGGGTGGAGAATTAATATTTCCTACAGGTGCAGTATAACCATAACCTCTATAGGATTGAGTGGTTATAGGTTGTGCCCCCAAGGGCTGACCTGAACTGGATGGGGGATTAACCATGTTAGTATGGTTGGGAGGGACATAAACTATAGATTGTTCTATATTAGAGTTCTGTCCTTGACTAGGTACAATTCTGGTGCCAAATAACATAGGTCATGTCGAGGGTTTCCCCCTGGCACTAGAAGGTGATGACGAAACAGGAATTGAAGGTTGAGCCCCAGGTGTAGAGGACCTGGGAGGATTGGGAATAGGAATAATATGGGAGGTGGTGGGGTTGGAAGTTTGACCTAGGTTGTGTGGAGTCACTATGCTATCTATAATCGGTTCAATGGGTCTAATAGAATCAGCAAGTGGATGATATCCCACAGGCACAACTACAGAACATGGTGGTGGTGTGCCTAATATATCATCTATTTTCTTTTCAATCTCCTATGGACACAGAATGGCTACCTAGTATTGTCTACGTTCTTCTTCATCTGGAGAAATTTCTTCTGAAAAGTTTAAACGGGTGCCAAATGTGGCAATGGCCTGTCCTATAGAGGTATCCCAAAATGGATCATTTGGACCATAATCTGGACAGGTAGTATCATCAACATGACCTTCTATGGGAGAATGGAACAAGGTATTTCCCCGAGAAGGTTGTTGGACCAAGGGAGGCAAGTGTGAAGGATATGGTCCTCCCCTTTCCACAACCACATTATCTCCCACTTGGGAGGTGGTAGCAGCTCCTTGGTCAATAGCTTCCATTGGATTTTCTCCTGAAACAGGAATAAAATAGGGTGGCAAGCCCTGTACTCTTTTGGACTATCTTAGCTCAACCAGTTTGTACAGTTCCTATCTAACCTAAGGTCTCAAAAACTAGAAAACACACCAAAAATTTCCCTACTCAAGATATAGGTCAAACAAGCAAACTTAAATGATAGGAGGAGTTTAGATAGTCAGGTCTCTCACTAGGATTGTCAAGAAGGTGCCACTCGCGATATACCTCTAGGGTACATGCGTAGTAATCTCCCCGAATGTTTTTTTCGGTGTATGGATCCAAGCAAGACGACCAAAGGGATTTTTTCAAATGGATAAGGTATCCTAGTGGGGTCTCTTGATATACTCAAGGTACGTGGGAGCTCAAATTGGTAGTAGTGTTGTCTAATGCATAATCATACACAAGGGGCCTTCCGATATACGATCGAGTACATGAAGTACCTTTCAATATACCTCAAGGGTACGTGAAAGGCCATTTGATATATCGACGGTACGTGGAAGAACCGCGTGAGTCCCGAGATGTAATGCGGACAAGTAACAACAGCTCCTATGCTTAACGATTCCCGAACACATCTCTAAACTATCACACAAATTGCTATGTAAATTTTAACCTATAACTACCATTAATTTTAAAGTGGACGGTTAGGTGAATTCATGGAGTTTTGACAAAAAACGTAAAACCATGCAGTATGCATATGCAAATATTTCACTTTACTGTTTGGTATGCCTACCTACGATAGGGAAAGGGATTATTTTATTTTGCTTCAAAACCAAAAATATTTCCAAACAACAATCTTGAACACAAAATCAAAGACAAGCAGCACTTTCCAAACTCATTTCTCTTTTCTAAAAGCAATCAAAAGGGAAGGAGTCTCTTTTCTCAAAAGAAAAACAAGAAGCACACTATATGCATATGCACTCTATTTTTCGATTTTTCTTAAAGCATAGATAGATATAACTTAAAACTATAATATTTTTTTATTTTGATGAGATAGTATAAATGCAAAAGAGACAAAAGAACATAGAGAACCTGAAAGATTGTGAGACCAATTAGAGATCCAATGTCTGATGCTCAATGATAATAATGACCTAATCTCAGTCAAAAATTTTCTTTTTTAAACAAGCAAAAAGAAGTATTCTATGGGAACAAAAAATGAAATCAAGATGCTAATTAAACGTTTTTCTTTCAGTCTATATAATAGAAATGAAAAGAGATCTCACTAACACCCTAATCTTTTCAAAAAACAAGAAGTCCTTTCACAAAGACAACCAACAAGCATGGAAGAAAATGGACAATTAACAAGCTTAATCTATCTTTCGGATTTTTCAAACAAACTGATCTTTTACCACAAAATTTTAAACCATAAGCATCAGATTCTAACACACAAGCCTGATAGTGCAAGGCTGAAAGCAAATCAACTCAAAAAATTTTGCAAAAAATGAGAAAAAAGTGGTCTTGGAATAAGGCTTACCTGGCACCGCACTGCAAGGGTCTTGATAGAGCGGTTCTTGACCAGCACCGCTTCTAGATAACAAGACTCAGGTAGTGGCACCGCATACTGCTAACAGGGTTCAAATGGTGGCACCGCTTCTCGCCAATAGCATAAGAGCGATTCCCTGTATAGATCCAAAACACAAAGGAGAACGACAGATCAAGTTAGAAAAAGATCAGATCAAGGCAAAATTCGATGGCTTGACAGTAAAAAAGAGCATAAAAGGTCAAAATAATTCAGATCTAGATAGATCTAGAAGTTTCAAAGCAAAATAGACTGAGTCGGATAGCAGATTTGACTGAAGAGAGTTGGAGATGGAGCCTGGATTCGGACAAGAGTTGCAGAACTGAGGATGATCAGATCAACTGATACATGTATCTATTCCCCAGTGGAGTCTCCATATTTGTAACCAGGAATATTTCACCTTCTGCGGACAGAAGTTGTTCCTCTGTTCTGAATGGTTCAGATCCAGAACAAATGACTGAACGACAAAGGATGAAGACCCTCCCTGGATGTCGTAGACACTTGGAATGCTGCTTCATTAGTGAACCTGTGTACCTGCAAACACATCAAAGCTACCAGAACTTCATCTACTTATCCATGTTAGTGACTAAGGAATCTAACAACATATACATGTGAAATAAAAACAACAGTGATGTGGGACGGAAATTATCTTTGCATTAAAATGTATAGAGAAGTTTACAACCAATTAAGCCTTAGTGTTGACAGACATCTCCATGAAACTAACATCTCATCTCTATAAGCTCCAACTTTACTCTATATGCTCTCCAATGGCTTGGACTAAGTAGTCATTCCAACAGCATAACAATACCTCTATAGTTCTCCCCCCTCAACTATGGACATGAGCTTGTATTTATAAGGCTCAATGGATAGGGATAGTTGAGAGATTTGTGGGTGAGGTGGAATCTAATATGCTATGATGGGGGATCTCGAGCTCAACTAAACCACTATCATAGGGATAAGGGAGGACATGAGGCTCATGATCTAGAAGCCTTGAGAAATGTCTCTTTTTCCCATTTTACCCAGGGTATCGCTTTTCTCCTCTTATGATAGAGCGGTTTAGATAAGAAACTCTTATGGGACAAAGGAAATAGGCGCTGGCATTGCTTATGGAATACAGGGTATAGGTGGTGCGAGAAAGGTACTGCTCATGGGACACAAGGAAAGCACAGTGCTGAGTTTTTTCATGTAGGATTGACAAATAGGATAGGTTTCCACTCCAAGTGCTAGTATTAAGGGAAAACAAGGTCTTATCACATGGTGGTGATAGGATTTGGGTATAACACCATGCCATAGCATCCGTAACTATTTTCTCAAAGTCTGATGGCTCCAAAAATCTAACAATAACTTCATGCTTGGCAGCCTGAGCCTTTATGTTATTCATTCTAGCTAGAAGTAATCAGAGTTGATCTTGCAACCGACCATTTTTTACTATTGCTTGAGAAATTACACTTTTTAGCACCTGTCGTCAAAGTTTTTAATCAGCTGCATGCCCAACTCATCTTCCTGCAATATATCATGTAATTGTTTCAAATGTTCTTCATGTGCAACAAGTTCATATAACCTTTTCTTTGATGATATTTGGCACTTGTTGTGAGTTTCTAGTACCTTCTCACAAAACTCCATGCACTGGTCTTTAGTTTTCTTAACTGCCTCTAACAACTTCTCAACATCTTTATTACCAAAACCTATCAATTCGTATTCAAGATGCATTCTCTCTGAATCTTTGACTGTTGCATTTGTTGGGGGATGCTTGGTTGTTTCCAGCCATGCTAATCTTCCTTGAATGATTTCCATGACATTCTGAGTCTTATCCTTGAATTGAGAAGCTATGACTAACGTTTCTTCTAATCAGGCTTCTATTTTCCTGACCTTCAAAAAATCCTCTGCGATCTGGACCTACATCTGATATATTTTTCTCCTGAGCATAAGAGAATGCATTGTCAAAGGTGCTAGGTCTATTATTTATTCATTTGCTACCTTCAACAACACCTCTAATGAGGTATTTTGAGCCTCTAGTGCCACCACTTGAGCTTCATATTATCCTGCCTTCTATTCAATTATATACTTATGTGTTTCCAACTCTGAAATTTTATTTTCCAACTCCCCTTTTTCCTTAATCAGGTTCATGTTGGACTGTTTCAAAGTGTATCGTTCTTCTCCCATATTTTGGTAATCTTGCTGCAATTTTTCATAGTCTGAGAGAGTATCTTCATACTTCCTCTTAGATTCCCTGCAGACTCTTTCCTCTTTCTTCTAAACTGCTTTCATCTTAGCCATTTTTCCCTTGAACTTCTCAAGGCTCTTTGTGAGTTTGTCAATATTGTGAGCATTTGCATATGCATATGCAATGCCCATGGAATCCATTTGCTTTGGATTATCTACAACATCTTTCACAACTGTTCTCTCCATGACTGTGGTGACCAGGAGTCAGTCTCCCCTTTTCAGAGTCTTTTCTGTTCTCCAAACGATTGACTTCATTTTGGGATTGAATTGTACGTCCTCTAGACATGCCACAACATACTCTTTGGATGGGGTAAATTGTACTAATCCCATTGCAAATATGGGAATATGGCTTCCTGTAAGTATGGTTCTTGAAGTAGATGGGGGGGCTTCAGGGTTATCTCGGGCAGGACTCTACTCTTGGTCTTCACCACCTAGATCTTTTTCATTTTTCTTATGTTGTTCCTTGGCGCCGTCTTCTAGGTCTTGTCCTTCTAGTCCTGGATTCAAAGCTTCCTGAGCTATGGCATTTTCTAGATCAGCAATATTACCTTGGATGGCTTCTTTTTCCTTTCTCTTTTCTTCTCTAGTAGCTTCTTCTTCTTATTCTCGTTGTTTTTCCTCATCTAATATCTTCTTTTTCTCCTGCTACCAATCTGCGAGCACTCTCTTCCATGGCCTTCTCTGCAGCTTCTTCCTCTGGCTCATGCAGTTTTGGATTGCTATTACTGCTCCCCTTAACTATAGAGGTCTTCTTTTTCAAACGCTTGCTCAAAGAAGACATGCTATAAACATTCCTGTATATTGGCTCCTCCTTGTCTACATAGTCTGTGTATTCAAAATTCACCTTATGAGCTGCCACCATTAAAGGAAATTTGGGGTCTAAAATGGGCCTTATAAGAAAATGCACCAACAATAAATTTTGTGAGTTGGAATTCAAGAACCAATATAATTTCAATAAAACGAGTCAACCATAATGGTTGAATTGACATATTTGTCATAAAATAAAACTACTTTTTTTGTTCGTATTTTCGACATATCTCCCTGTGTTTTTACTCAAATTTCAAGCAGGAGAGCTCGTTGGATGTGTAATTTAATTCCACATCCAACGAGTACCCACACTACATACTTTTGAAGGACCTCGCTACCCCAAAAACAAGAAATACCTGAAATGTGATGCTGATGTCATCATCACGTTTTTCCAAGTATCTCTTGTTTTTGGGGTGGCGGGGTCCATCAAAAGTATGCAATGTGGGTGCTCATTGGGTGGAATTAAATTCCAAATCCAATGCACTCTACCGCTTATAATTTGAGTAAAAAAACATGGAGATATGTCAAAAATACAAACACAAAAAATAGTTTTCTTCATTCTTCCTCCAAAATTAATAACTATTATTTTATTATTTTCCTTAGGAGGCCCATTTTAGACCTCAAATTTCCTCTAATGCTTACCTGAGGAGTCATTTCAATGAAATCTCTTTTCTCTGAAATGAAAATTCTCCAGTTCCTTGACGAATTCCTGATCTCCCTTACCCTTGGAAAACTTGTAGCTTCCCACATAGAATGGTACTGATGGGAACACAGCCTTCTTCAAATCAAACAAATAATTCCCAAAACCATCCAGAAAACCTTGTCTTACCACTTCCTTATGCACTATGTAATCAATTGTGTATTTGGGTAGCAATGAGGGGGCTTTCATTCCCCCATACATACTTTGATACGTACCTTATTGGGAGTAGAAGTATTCCCCATATTCCTTTATGGATTCTAAAGCTCACTCAGACAAGCATGGACACTCTTCTAGGACAATATGTTGATATACGGGTCTCATAAATTCTTCACATATCAACTGATAATGACTATGATACTTATGAGCCCCCAGTATCTAGTATGTTGTGTATATATGGGATTTCCCCCCTTGTCACACGTAGTTGAGCTTCTCGAACCTGTGCCGGTAGTGTATGCAGCCTATTAGAATAGAAGACATGTAAAATTATGAGTTGCTTTGTTGCAAGCCTTCCTGAGTTGCTTTGATTTATTTAGCCAAGTTCTTGGACACTATATATTCTCGATTAAAGATTCGTCATTCCATGGCCACATAGTACATAAGTGGAATCCAACCAAAATTATAAAGTTTCCCATCAGCTCTGTCGTAGATTTTTCTCAACATCAGTGCTATTATTATGAAAGGAGTCCGATGATGAACAGTCTCATACTCCACAGATTGTTTATGTCGGAACGTATTTCCCTCAGCCACCATCATCTTCATTGTGGCTATATAATCCACCTTTAGGATTTTATCCCATTGTGTTTTCACACTTGTTTTCGTTTCTAGTAAGTTGTAGGAGGTTGATATGAATGCAGGTGCAAAAGATGCCACTCCCTTATTCTCTTCATCATTTATAATCATCCCTATGGTATCTACTCTTGGAAAGATCCACCCAATGACTTATGCACATGGAATAATTTCAGGTCTTGTAGCCACCTTAGTTATCCGATATCGTAATATATTTTCATACAAAGCCAGCTATTTTAACCCTACCTCTGGGACCTTCTTTTCCTTCAGCATGTGGAACAACTGACTCCACTTGAAATCAGGCTCAGCTCCAGTTATGGCCTTTGTATCCTCATAGATGATTTCTACCCTTTTCACAAGTGTGGCTTTGGCCATTTCTAAATATGAATCATTTTCAACAATATTGGGCTTCTTCTTCCCTTTCTTTGTCATGGTGTCTGAGGTGATTAGTTGCACCTATGACAAAATAAAGTTGTATTAGCATTTGCATCATAAACTAACAACTCAATTTGGATGAAAGCATGAAAGTAAAATGAATAAGCATATATCAACAAACCAAAACCTTCATTCTGTCTTACTTTATCACTTCCAACCATTGGGACAGACAGCACATGACACGGGTCAGGGCTACAGTCGTCACAACAATCATTGGACATGGGAAAGCTTTGGCCTTTGCACTTTTAGAAGAAAAACCCCAATTCAGCAATACCCCCCTACCATAGGTGCAACAAAATCTTCAAGGTCACGGTAGAGATGCCTTAAGGTAAAAGATTAGTCCCTCTATCCCATGGCTAGAATATGTCAACCCAAAACCTATAGGCTCTACGTAAGGCTGGAAAGACATGGTTTTCACCAACGCCCAAGAGCGGGATATGCACTGGCTATATGCCGGAGTGAAGCTCAGTTCTCTGAATGTCCATTATTGACCTAACAGACTGAGGGAAAAACAACTCTAGTGTTAGGGCGCGCACCTAAACGGTCCTTAAGATGGGTAACTCCGCAGATTTGACTCAAAATAGTCTTAGGGGTGTCGGGGGTTGAGTCAAAGTCCTCTATTGTAATAAACCCGTGGCTTAAGACGAGGGTTTAGGGTTTTGGGTGCCCATGGTATTGAATCCATGTTTTTGTAAACAGTGCATTATAAATAGGCACTTGGGTAAATATGAAAGGTTAGGCTTTTTGATGTAAAGAAAAGAAAGGCAAAGCTAAGGTTGATTATGTAAGGAAAGGTTAAGTCCCAGCTGTGTGCGTGGACGACCTCTGCAGCTGTGTGCGCAGAGGGTTTTGTAAGAAGATTGAGAAAAGATCTGCAGCTGTGTGTGTAGAGGCCTGCTGCTGTGTGCGCGGCTGTTACAGAATGAAGGGATCTGCAGCTGAGTGCGCAGATCAAACTGTGGTTTTGTAGTAAGTTGAATAAAACATAGTTTGTGGACATAGCCCCTACACTGGGGGTGAACCACGTTATATCTGGTGTTGTGGTTTCTTGTGTTGTTTCTGTTATGTCAGTAATTTTTTCTCTCCATTTTGGTTTGTTTTCTTCAATTTTGGTTTGTTTTTTCAATTTCAATCATAGGTTTGATTACTTCTCAGTTTTGGTCTTTTTGAAGAGTTTATTGATGATTTATTAGTTTTTAATAGTTTGTGAGCATTTTTTCTTTAGACTTTATTTGTCTTTTTATAGTCTCTTATATTTTTTGAAAAGGGTAAAGAAGGTCTATTTTCAATGTTGATTCAGTGATATGTTTAGATAGCAAAAATACACTTGTTAATGACCCCAAAAATCCTCTAAACATCCAACAGTTTGGTTAAAAGCTGTAAAAGTGCGATAAAAGGGCACAGGAAGATTCTTGTAGCGCTGACAGGAAAATTAATGAAGACAGCGCTACAAGAAAATCGCGCTTCTCAATTTTTCAAATTTTTGGGCAAATTTTCGTCATGGGTGTCAGCTAGTAATGATTAATGGTATTTTGCAGTATGATTTAACATGTGTGGTTGCAGATTAGACGTGTCTTTAACAGATTTCAATCACGCATACGAGCCAAAATCCATCATTGCTAAAATCGTGGGAGCAGTTGAGAAGACGAGCTAATATTGGCTTAACCGTCAAATTCTTCATTCCATATGCATTATTGTAGGGGATACGAGTTCGTGGAGGAGAACTAAGGCGCTGAAGAACCGGGTAGTGTTCCCATAGA
>LPNX010986468.1:0-17208 GCA_001517045.1 Pseudotsuga menziesii | reverse complement strand
CGGCCTTGCTTGTTCATGACCTTGGTGACACAAATTTTGTGTGCATCAATCAACTACTTTTGCTGAGCACTTGAGTCGAGATGCACCATGACTCATTTGATACCTAAAAAGTGATCATTTCATGCATGCACTTGCACCATCATGTTCACCCTTTCCATGCCCTATTTCAAAAATGCTCCAGGTGTGTCGAATTCCCATCTCTTTGTGAAGGAGACTCAACCAATAAAAGGAGCGTGCTAATTTGAACTGCCCCGCACACCCATCTACCCAAATCCAGTGTTTTGTAAATGACACCCCATTCTTTTTTAATGAATCATAAATAAACCCAAATCAATGTTGAACAAACAACATGTTGTCCTCATGATCATCACTGACATAAAAATGGTATTCCTTTATCACACTATGTGACTGAGGAGTGCTATCCCTACCATCAATGCTCGGTTGAGCATGCCTATACAATAAATGTATGAATATGGACACCTAGTCAGAGTGATAATACCATTAGAGGAAATTTGGGGTCTAAAATGGGCCTTATAAGAAAACGTGCCAAAATAAGTTTTTGTGAATTGGAATTCAAGAAACAATAGAATTTCAATAAAATAAGTCAACCATAATGGTTGAATTGACATATTTGTCATTAAAAAAAACTACTTTTTTTGTTCGTATTTTCGACATATCTCATTGTGTTTTTACTCAAATTTCGATCGGGAGATCTCATTGGATGCGGAATTTGATTCCGCATCCAACGAGTACCCACACTGCATACTTTTGATGGACCCCGCTACCCCAAAAACAAGAAATACCTGAAAAAACGTGATGATGGCATCATCATCACATTTTTTCAGATATTTCTTGTTTTTGGGGTAGCGGGGTCCGTCAAAAGTATGCAGTGTGGGTACTCGTTGGATGCGGAATCAAATTACGCATCCAATGAGCTCTCCCAATCAAAATTTGAGTAAAAACACAGGGAGATATGTCGAAAATACGAACACAAAAGTAGCTTTTTTCTTTCTTCCTCCAAAATTAATCAATATTATTTTATTATTTTAACTATTATTTTATTATTTTCCTTAGGAGGCCCATTTTAGACCCCAAAATTCCTCTAATGTCACTCAGTATCTCTCTCTAAGGAGAAAATGTGAAATTCTCAGCAAAGTCTACTACCGATAGGATTTCTCCTGGCTAAAAAACCTAACGAGAATGCTTAAATTTTAAAGCTTTCCACCTAGACATGTTGGAGTGTTAATGTATTTGTAAATATGACTTTGAAAATTTTCCATGAATTATGAAATAGGAATCTCATCCTCGAGCAAGTCGATCCTCTTAGATGGAACATGTGAATAAGATGATGGATTCATGGAGACATACTCATATCTCTCCCACTTAACTATGATATCTAACAATCTAGGGTGCGTTGGATCAATAGGAAAAATCCTATGGAAAAATGACAAATCACCAAATTCATGGCATCTTCTCCCACCTACACACCTTTTAATGAAAAACACATTTCAGGATTCCAATTGCATAGTATCGTAGAAATAAAATCCTACCATGTGTGAGGAGTTGGTTGACCATACCAATGATTTTTGCAAAAATCCACAAATATGTCGTAGTATAACTGGAATTCAACGTGGTATCAACAAAAAAAAGTGTCCTAAATCGTATTCAGCCTAATATACCACAATTTCAAGTTATTGAACATGCTAAATGAGATATGGACATCGATATTTGATTCTTTGAATTTCTCGAACAAAGCAACTCTTGTCATCTCCATAACATGCTTGCAATGCTCCTTATAAACGCTTCTACCAGAATGTTGTCACAGGACATGTTTTCAATTTGGTATAACATGAGAATGGTTGTCACAATACTCTATCACCTTCTCTCTGATTCCCTCTTTCATCTTGTCTTGATATGTTTCTCTGCAAATAAGAGCTCGACAAGCAGCTTCCTCGTTTTCATCTATCTTAACCCTAAATTTAGTGTATTTGTGCATTGTTTTTCTTGAAACGTGGAGCAACTTTGACATTGTTGTGAACATTTGATTTCTTGAGGTCCTTCGTGCCACAATAACAGTTTTAATTTCCCTAGGAGCAACTCTAGTATCAGTTTTTCTTGACTTTCCAAGTGAAGATAATGGAGTTGTTACATTTTCTATTACATTCTCATGCATTTTTATTTTTAACATCCTTAAAACCCACCAAATTTGTGGCACGTTTCAATTTTTTACTAACATGATCTCTAGTTGTCCAATCAGGGGTTAGGTTCCTGGACTCTTCTTCTGTGGCATCATCCAACCCTCTTAAACAATTTGCAACCATTCCAACGTCATTGAAGCTCCCAATTACTCTTGAGAAATTAGAGGGTGCACGATCCCGTGATGGATGGCAAGGATCTATTCCTGCATAAGTTAACTAAATTTTGAAATTTTTTAGTTCTCTGACCAAATAAGGGACTTTTACATTGTTTAATTTCATTTTCTTTCAATGAAAAATAAGCCAATTAGAAAATTTTAAACAAATGCAGTATGCAATAAGATTTGTTTTTAAAGCACGAAAATAAAATGTTGTTGTAATAAAATATTCCTTAAAGAAATATGATAAGATGGTGTAAA
Organism: Pseudotsuga menziesii; assembly: GCA_001517045.1. NCBI lineage: Eukaryota > Viridiplantae > Streptophyta > Pinopsida > Pinales > Pinaceae > Pseudotsuga > Pseudotsuga menziesii. Next base: position 14,594 of record LPNX010986468.1, on the reverse strand, counting down.
AATTACAAAGGGTTTTGCATCATTTAGAAGATCAAATTGATTATCATCATTGTTTATTATGCATATAACTTACACTTATGTGAGTCTGTATTTGATGCAACCTATGACACTGTAATGTCCCCAAAATTTGAAAATATATTTTTTTATTAGGCTAGTCATTTACATCCTGAGCTAGACATTATTTATACTTATGCAGAATGTGTCGTTCTTCATTTATGGTGTTGTATTGTCATAAGTTGTTCTTACGTCCTGCTTTCATAATTCCCAGTATGGTTATTAATGTAATACTATGTTGTCGTGATGTTTATTTACTATCTTTTTATATGGTTACGCATTTATAAGTATGTGTTGTTTTGATTACTTCTCGATGATTATAAAGTTTGATTATTGTTGTATAAACAATTCTGACTTAACTTGTTATTGGAAAAAGGGGTGGAGTGGCAGGACATGTTTCCCTGGTAAACACCTGGAAGGTAAATATTTTCTGCTTGTCACCACGGGGCTTACTTAGTTCTTATGAACTAATGTATTTATTTCCTTATCATGTGCAGGTGCACTTGATGACAGAAACTACTTATAGAAGCGGAACAAGACATACTACCCATTCGTAACTAGCGTTCAGCTTGGGTTATGAGGGACTTATAGTTCCATCCCAGTGACTTCTATGACTGATGTTAGTTGATAATTTCACAAGGCTAGATGTTTCACAAGCCTATGTTGTATGGGTTACCATTATTGTTTTTTTAACAGACTTTATGGCAATGTTTTAATTACCGCTGCATATATCATTTATATGGTACACATTTTATATGGTATTAACACTTGGTATCTTGGTTTGTGTTTTAATATGGTCTTGTTGTATTAAATTAAAACCTTTACAATAGCCCTTTCATGGAATATTTCATATGCCATGGACTATGGCTAAACACTATGTATTTGATGCATATATTGTATGGCACGTTGATTAAACATGGCTCTTGGTTAAAGGGATGCATAAACTATATGCTATGGGTTTTGATTTATGTTGTTGGAGGCCGGTGTGGTGATATTAATGCACATTGAAATGCGCAGGCCTCAACCTTAGGGCTTGGGATCTTTCTTTGGTTTGAGTCATTTGCAACATGTTTGTGTGATCTCTGCCTCTACGTTGTCTGGTGGCGTGAAGCTTGGGAGGTTGGACGTGAGGTAAGGTACATATCCCCTATGGTTTAACAATGTTGTTTTGTTTGTTCATTTTGGTTTCAATGCGTACTCATCATCATAGCTCTTTTTTGGTGTTGCAGGTTGCAGGGTTTAAGGAAATCGTGGGTCGTGGGTCGTTCTAAGGTCAACACCATACCCATCAGGTAAGCCCTGTTGTACAAGTTTAAAACTTGTCCCTCTCTCACGTGCTTGTTGTGACATATTTAAAACTGATCATGGGTTTGAATTTTTGTCTCTAGTTTTTAATGGATGCATTTTGGGAAAGGGACTTTCTATGTAATGAAATGTAAGGAATCAGAGATGCATTAAGACTTAGGGTTTTGTTGGGGTTTAGTGCCTTCGGGTCGGGACTAATGTATTCATATTTTTTTGCAAGAGGAGACTCTGTGTAGAAATGTGGCTTTGTAAACCTTGATAGGATCTTTGTATTGTAAATATGTTTATGTTCTTGGTAATGGCGGCAACACCATTGCTTGAAATGGTGTAAGGCCTCGGTTATATGACTGTGTAATTTCTTACTTTAGTTTATAAACGAAATATGTACAACATTTGCATACTATTCTATTTTGTGGTTATAATTTGTATTCTTTGGCATTAGTCTGACTCTGTGTGATTCACAATTCTTGGTTTGAGTTCTTTAAGTCGATTTGCTAATCGTTTGGTTTGCCTTTGGATCCTTGCCATAGATGGCAATGGATTTCCCGCCATTTATAGTTGCAACTATGTAGATGGCTAAATGACTTAATGTTTTTATGGTTTAAATCATGTTCAATGAATACTCTATATATAAGGGCCGTGAATGTGGATTTAACCCTTCAATGGGTGTCATTGTTATGCGCATAGCATTGACAGGGTTGTAGTGATGGTGCTCATGTTCAAATGCTTTGTTTATGTAAACGGCTAAGGGCCATGAAAAATAGTTACAGCGTGTTTTTATTTGGGTATTTTGACCTATGTGTAGAGATTAGATATATTTTACTTATGACATGTGTATTTACAATAGCATGGTTTAATAGTGCAAAAGCTACAAAGTGTGGTTGAAATAATAACGGATCCTATAGGATTCGATATGGTGACTTGTAAATAAGTGGGCTCAACAAGAATTGATCCTTGGTCACTATGGTTGTTAAGATTATTATTGTATGGGTTTGTTTGGGAATTTTAACGTTTACAAGAATTGATCCTGTGACCTCTTTGTATTTATGCTATGTTTATATAAAAGAGTTCTATGCATATGATGTTTTTTATTTACTATGTTAGAACTTTCGTTAGGGCATACGATTTTCGTAGATGTTGTTTGTATGTTAATTATGTGGATTGGGTTATTTTAAATGAGATGTATTTATGTGGATTATAATGTGATTTAGTTAAATTCTATCCTTAGACCATTAGAGGTCTTAACAGCTTGACTATGTGGCTTCTTAATTTGTTAAATTTGCTTATGGTTCTGTTTATATTTAAATAATGGGAATGATTTATTTGATTAAGTTATGTTTATAGCTTGTATTTAAATAGTGTTTTTTCTCCTAAATGTAGTTCTCCTAGCAATATGGAATCTGCTAGTAGAATCCATAGGTAGAATAAACATATAGACTCTGCTAAGAGTAATTTCTAGGTCTTAGAAAAAAAAGTTTAAGCTGTGAGATAAATGAAAAACTAAGTATAAAAGAAATAAGCCATAATTAATTCTTAGACAAGAAATAATTTTAGACATAGTGTTTTAAAAGTAAAAACATGAACTCTTAAACATTCTGAACAAACATAGGGTTTATAAATAAACTGTAAACCCTTAAATATTTTAATAGGAAATAATTGCAAACATAGGGTTAAAAATATAACATAAACCCTTAACTATTCTAAAAGGATACAAATTTAGACATAGGGTTAGAAATATAACATAAACCCTTAACTATTCTAACGGGATACAAATTTAGACATAGGGTTAGAAATATAACATAAACCCTTAAATATTCTAACAAAAATTATACTAGATAATGGAAGAAGAAAACACAAAACCTCATACCTAAAAATTGAAGCTATTCCAATGGATGAAAACCTGCAGAGTCAATTACCCAGCGTTAACAATATCATAGGAAGATCTGACCTCTATATAGATAACCGAATCACTTGGGAACTACCACTTTCCATCCAACCATGACCGAGAACAATTCCTAGTTTTCACCTGGATCCCCTGAGCTGGTTCCAACATGAAAGTAGCTTAGAGATCCTAAGGTAAGGCTTACCTAATGAGGATATCAGGTATGAATTAATTCTCCCTTTTCATCTTAGGAAAATGTTCTCCAAGAACTCTATTGAGAATAAATAGGCAAACATAATGATTCACCAAAAAGATGGAAGAGATCCCCAAGCCTCTCTTTGGCTTGGGACTTTATAGGCATACTTTTTAGTCAAAGGGGCAATTAAATCAAGAATCATTGGATTTCTTGATTTAACCCTTTTATTTAATTTAGGTAATTTTTAATATTTAACTTAGGAAGTTTTGACTAGTTCCTATTTGGACTTTTGTAGGTATTATACTATTTAATTATTTTTAAGTAATAATAAAATAAATGGAGCCTCTCTTTCTTTTCATACTTTTAGTATTATTACTATGTTTACTCTTATACATACCATGTATAAAATATATAATTCTATATATTATTGCTTAGCATTTGTCTTTGGGTATCATATAACATGATCCCTAAACTTATGACGCTTTCTTCATTAAGGCCACCAGGTAGGTGGTTAGGTCTACTTGGCTAGGAAACTCTAAACATCCTTGAATGTTGGATTCCTTCATATAACATGGTAGTTCTTCAGTACTTGATGAGATACCGAAATTCAATATTTCATTTAATCACTTGTAAATAAGTCAAATGAGATCAATATTTTACTCGAGTCATTTTCACTCGAAATCATTAATTATTTTCAGTAACTCCTAGCGCTTATACAGAGAAAATACTCAATGCTAAAAAACAAGGAGTTACAAACTTAGTGCAATTCCAGAGCTCCTCGCTAAACACTAAGGCTAGGATGTACTTGTAGGATACACATAGGGATACAATGGCCAAGGATCCGATGTTCCAGAGCTTATTCTAAACATCAACTTGGAAGGCTCCATGGATTATACCCAACACTTCCAATTTATCTTTTGATGTGCTTCAGAGCTTCCTGCTCAACACAAAGGTGTTCATATCTCATGTGTTTCATATATTCTCACTCAACACAACATAAACACTCATGTGCTCAAGAGCTTCTCGCTCAACACAAAACATCTTAAATACTCAAGTGCTTCAAAGCTCCTCGCTCAACACAAAATATCTTAAATATTGATGTGGTCCAGAGCTCCTCGCTCAACACAAAACATCTCATTGATCATGGGCTTCAAGGTCCATGCCCAACACATAAAATCATACATAAAACATATGTAACTGGATTACACCCAATATATCAAACAAATCATCATGTTCATATGCAGTGGGGTCCTAGACCCAATATATCAAAATAAAACATCAAATTAACATCATAATCAATGGGATTATCCCCATAAGTGTTAGCTAAAAATTCGGGGTATTATATCCCTCCTCGCTTAGAACAACACCATCCCAAGTGTTCTAGGGACTGGGAATGAAAACATGAAACAAGGTGGGTAAGCCATTCTCATGGTGGATTCATTCTCTCAAGTAGCCTCATCGGCTTCAAAGTGCTTCCATTGCACTTTCAAATGGACTATGGTGCACTTCCTGAGCTGCACCTCTATTTTGTCCAATATATGAAGAGGTTCATGGGAAAAATCCCCTTTAGGTTCTACCTGTAATAAGGACCAATCAATCACATGTTTAGTATCATAAACATATTTCTTTAATAACGATTCATGGAAAAAATTATAGACTTTTATATGAGCAGGTAACGCTAGTTCATGTGCCACTAGCCCTCTCTTGTCTAGTATCTGAAAGGGCCCACAAAATCTAGGTGCTAAATTACTGCACCTTCCCAAGCTCAACGAGCTTCATTTTTCTTTTACTGTCAAGTAGACATGGTCGCCTATTTGATAGTCTTTGTTTTTTATTTTCTTATCTGCATAGCTTTTCTAGTGATCTTGTGCTTCTTTAAGGTTCACCTGGGCCTTGGTAACCAATTGTTCCAAGTCCTTTAACAAGTCAAGACCTAACATGATCTGATCCACCAGGTTATCCCAAGTAATCGATGTTCTACACTTCGGTCCATAGAGTACCTCAAAATGACTCATCTTGGTGGAAGTCTGGTATCCATTGTTATACACAAACTCTACAAGGTGCTAGTAATCCCACTTTGTGGGGTTGTTCATGACATACATCCTAAGCATGTCCTCTAGAATTTGGTTTACCCGATCTTTCTACCCATATTTATATGGGTGATAAGAAGTACTAAAGTTCAACTACGTCTCTAATTCATAGAATAAGGATATCCAAAATTTTCCAATAAACTTAGTATCTCGATCTGAGATGATTTCCATGGGTATCTTGTGAAATCTAAACATCTCATTCAAGAATATATTGATAATGTGTACTGCCTTGTAGGTCGACTTCACTGGAATGAAGTGTGTTGCTTTTGAAAATTTGTCAACTACTACAAAGATAGAATCATTTTGTTTCTTACTTTTAGGTAGAACTATGATAAAATCCATACTAATGACCTCCCACTTCCATTCTAGAATGGGTAATGGATGTAGAAATACCAAGGGATGATGGTGCTCATCATTGACCATCTGACATTCCTGACATTTCCCGATAAACAATGCTAAGTCGACCTTTAACTTAGGCCAGAAAAAGTGTTTCTTAACGATGGATATCATCTTTTGATATCCCAGATGCCCCAAGTAGGGTGTCAGATGAAATTCCATGAGGATGCTAGACCGAATGTCCCCTCCTTCTAAAACGTACAATATCTTCTTGGACCATATCAGTCCTGTTTCATCTACCTTGTACTCTTTTTGTTGTTGAAACAACTTGTCCTCTTGGACATTCTTGGGGATTTCTACATAGAAAGGGTCAACTCTATTGGTTGTTCTAATCCTCTCATGTAAATATGAATCGGTTTGACTTAAATTCACCTCATATATCATATGAGTTCGTCGGCTCAAAGCATCAATAATATTTTTCTCTTTTCCCTTTATATGCTTTAGCTCGAAATGGTACTCACTAAGGAAAGCCAATCATCTAGATTTCCTGGAATTCTGATTCGGTTGCTCAAATAAATATTTCAGACTCATATTATTTGTCTTCAGAAGGAATTTGCTTCCCATGAGATAGTGCCTCCACATATTTAAGGCATTGATGATGGATGTTATCTCAAGATCGTGTTTGGGGTAGTTCTGCTCGTGTTCTTTTAACTTTCGTGATTCATAATAGATTGCGTAAGCGTTCTGCAAGAGGACTCCTCTCAGCCCTTCCTTGCTTGCATCCGTGCAAACAAAGAAATCCCCATCAGGATCTACAATTCATATTATTGGTGTGGTTGTCAAAATATGCTTAAGATTTTGAAAACTTCCCTCGCACTTGGTTATCCATAAGAAATTGTTTTCCTTCTTTTGCAAAGCGTTCATGGGACAAGCTATTCTCGAGAAGTTCTCAATGAACTTTCAATAATATCCGGCTAATCCAAAAAAGGATTTAATGTCGATGACACTAGTAGGGGTAGGCCAATCCTCTATGGATTTAATCTTTTCCAGGTCCACAGCTATCCCCATCTCAAAGATGATGTGACCCAAGTACTGTATCTAGGGTTTGTAAAAATCACATTTACTAAATTTGGCATAGAGATGGTGTTCTTGTAACACCTGTAGCACTATGCGGAGGTGTTCCTCATGCTCCTCTTTACTCTTAGATTAAAATAGGATGTCGTCTATAAAGTCCAACTCAAATTTATCCAGATATTTACTGAATATAGTGTTCATCATACACATAAATTTTGTGAGTGCATTGGTCAACCTGAATGGAATTACTACAAACTTGTAGTGATCGTACCTTGTACAAAAGGCATTTTTGTGAATATCCTCATCGTGAATTCATGCATGATGGTAGCCAGATCACAGGTCGATATTTGAAAAGATCTTGGCTCCTCCTACTTTATCGAACAATTCATCGGTCCTAGGGAGTGGGTATCGATTCTTGATAGTCATTTTTTTATGCTGACGGTAATCGATGCACATCTGCATTGTACCATCCTTCTTCTTTACGAAAAGTATAGGTTCTCCCTAAAGGGACACACTTGGTCAAATATATCCTTTCTTTATTAATTTCTACAACTGCATTTTTAGTTCCATAATATCTGGTGTACTCATGCGGTAAGGGTATTTCGAAGTCGGAACTAATCCTGGTGTCATTTCTATGGAAAATTCTAGGTCTTGTTTCAAGGTAATCTTGAGATTTCCTCAAGAAATCCACCCTTGAAATATACAAGAACTAGAAATTCCTCTATGTTTTGTTGTCTTTCAGCTTCTATGTCTTGGATCTTTACTACAAACAACTTGTATCCTTTTCTAACACACTTCTTCACTTGTAAAGCAGATATCTTCCTTACAAAAACTTTCTTCGCTATGGCTTGAATCTTTACTTGATTCCCTTAGATATTTGTACACAAGATTGACTTGTGTAAGCAATCGAACATGACATGGTGTTGTTACAACCAGTCCATGCCGATAAGTACATCATAGAATCCTAAGGGTAGGATGTTCAGGTTTACTCTAGTAGGAAAACCATTTAGGTTTACCTCACAATCGCTAACTATTTTCGAGACTTTTTGTTTCGTACACGTGGCTAACTGTACCATCCAAGGTTTATCATGTTTAAATTTTCCTAGTTTACATATATCAACAATATTAGGTGATACATGGCTCCGGAAAGCACCGAGGTCAATCAATATTGAAATAGAAGCGTTTAAGATATTACCTTCTATCTCAACCATGGTATCATGATGGTCTTCCTGTCGGCCATCCAAGGCTGCATAAATTCGCAGTGTTCGAGCTATGTCCTCTACCATTGTTTCTTCCTGCAAGTTGTGTAAGACCCCATTGGTCTTATTCTTACAGTCTTAGGAATAATGAGGCCCTTGGCATTTCCAACATTTAATTAGTAGTGGGGCAACTTTGGCTCACCCATTTGCTACTGCCTTGTTAGCAGTTGGAGCTAGAACATATGGATTTGTACCTGATTTGTTGAAGTTCTTGTTGGATGGAAAACTATTGTTATGTTTTATGTACAGTCTTGGGTTAAATCCTGGTTTGCAGTTATCAGAGAAGGTCCTATACTTGTCTCTTCTTCGGTTGAGGTTCTCTTACCTCAGCTGTCCATGCTCATAGAAAATACTAGCTTTGTGTAAGGTGGTGTCAGATGTTTTTAAGAATGTCAAATTCAATCATCTCCTGAAATTTGGGAGGAAGACATCCTAAAAATTGTTTTATTTTTACTTTCTCGCCCCTGATATAGGGTACATAATGAAACATATCCAAAAATTTGTTAATAAAAGCATCCATAGTCATGGATCCCATATGTAACTCGTGAAAATATTTCACTTTTCTTTCAAAGAACCTCTCCGACATGTATTTCTCTTGAAAAATCTTGCAAAACTTACTCCATTTTATTTCTCTTAACTCATCTTTCTTGGTATGTTTCAAGTCTCTCCACCATCTAGCTACTTTTCCATTTAAATTATAGATGGCTAGATGAAATTTCATTTCGCTAGAGTAGTTATGAACTCAAAAATATTTTCTCATACCCAACAACCACTCTTTAGATTTTTGCCCCATATTCATCTCTCCTTCATAGGTTGGGCATTTTATTTTTCTGAACTCTCCCTGAATATTGTCATCATTTCTCAGTTTCTTTCTGCATGGGGAAATAGAATCTTCACTAGAAATACTGTGATAATCTTCTTCTGGAGGTTCAAGGGTATGCTCTTCTTTTCCTTCTTCTCTCAAGCTGCTGGCCCATTTATGATAAAATTATTTCTTGAACTTGTTTTTGGAATGAGTGGGTTTTCCCTGCGGGCTTCCTGCCATCATGTTTCGCAGCAATGCTTCATTAATTGCTTACTGTTACTTCCTTTCATTCAGATTATCATCTCTGAAACTCCACAAGTTTGTTTGGATACTTTGTATGGTTTTCATTATATAAGAATTCAGTTCCACCACCAGTTCTTCTTCCTAGGTGGGGGTATTCAACTTCCCTTGTCAGTTGTTGTCTTCTTCAATGTTCACGATCTTCACTTGTTCTTTTAAAATCCTAAAATTGCAAAATTTTAAAAACAGGAAAATTTTATGTTAGTTAACAAAATTTAAAACATACTTTATTTTCCTTGCAACGAATGTCTGGTACACCCATTTGGTCTCTTAGTGTTTAAACTGGGCTCTAATACCACCTGTAATGTCCCCAAAATTTGAAAAAAAAAATATTAGGCTAGTCATTTACTGCATGAGCCGGACATTATTTATACTTATGCAGAATGTGTCATTCTTTATTTACGGTGTTGTATTGTCGTAAGTTGTTCTTACCTCCTACTTTCATAATTCTCGGTATGGTTATTAATGTAATACTATGTTTCCATGATGTTTTTTACTATATTGTTCTATGGTTATGCATTTATAAGTATGTGTTGTTTTGATTACTTCTCGATGATTATAAAGTTTGATTATTGTTGTATAAACAATTCTAACTGAACTTGTTATTGGAAAAAGAGGTGGAGTGGTGGGACATGTTCCCTGGTAAACACATGGAAGGTAACTTCTTTCTACTTGTCACCATAGGCCTTACTTAATTCTTATGAACTAATGCGTTTATTTACTTTTCACGTGCAGGTGCACTTGACAAAGGAAACTGCTTATCGAAGCAGAACAAGACATACTACCCATTCATAACTAGTGTTCAGCTTTGGTGACGAGGGACTTACAGTTCTATCCTAGTGACTTCTATGACTGTTTTTAGTTGATAATTTCACAAGGCTAGATGTTTCACAATCCTATGTTGTACGGGTTACCATTATTGTTTTTTTACGAACATTACGACAACGTATTAATTACTGCTACATATATCATTTATATGGTACAAATTTTATATGGTATTAAAATTTGGTATCTTGGTTTGTGTTTTAAGATGGTCTTGGTGTATTAAATTAAAACCTTTACAATAGCCCTTCCATGGCATATTTCATATGCCATGGACTATGGCTAAACACTATGTATTTGATGCACATATTGTCGGGCATGTTGATTAAACATGGCTCTTGGTTAAAGGGTTTCATAAACTATATGCTACGGGTTTTGGTTTATGTCATTGGAGAAAAGGGTGAAGACATTAATGCACATTGGAATGCATGGGCCTCAAGCTTAAGGCTTGGGCTCTTGTGTTGGTTTGGGTCATTTTCGGCATGGTTGCATGAGCTATGGCTCTGCGTTGTATGGTGGCATGAAGCTTGGGAGCTTAGTTGTGAGGTAACGTACGTATCCACTCTAGTTTAACAATGTTGTTTTGTTTTTTCAGTTTGGTTTCAATGCCTACTCCTCATTGTAGCTCTTGTTTGGTGTTGCAGGTTGCAGGGTTTTAGGAAATCACGGGTCGTGGGTCGCCCTAAGGTCAACACCATACACTTTGGGTAAGCCCTGCTATACAAGTTTAAAACTTGTCCATCTCTCGCTTTGGTTGTTGTGACAGAGTTAAAAATCATCATGGGTTTGAATGTTTGTCTCTGGTTTTTAGTGGTTGCATTTTTGGAAAGGGATTTTTTATGTAATGAAATGTAAGGCATTAAATATGCGTTAATACTTGGGGTTTTGTTGGGTTTTAGTGCCTCCGGGACGAGACTAATGTATTCGGGTTTATTTTGCAAGACGAGACTCTGTGTAGAAATGTGGCCTGGTAAACCTTGACAAGCTCTGCATATTGTAAATATGTTTACGTTCTTGGTAATGGGGGCAACACCATTGCTTGCAATAGTGCAAGGCCTCGGTTATACGACTGTGTAATTTCTTGTTTTTGTTTATAAAGGGAATATGTGCAACATTTTCATATTGTTTTATTTTTTGGTTATAATTCGTACTATTTGAAATTAGTTTGACTCTGTGTGATTCAGAATTCTTGGCTTACGTTTTTTAAGTGCATTTTTTAACCATGTGGTTGGCCTTCGAAGTCATCTCGTAGATGGCAATGGCATTCCCGCCATTTATAGTTGCGACTGTATAGATGAATAAATTACTTAATGTTTTTATGGTTTAAGTCATGTATAATGAATACTCTATGTATAAATGTTGTGACTGCGGATGTAACCCTTACATGGGTGTCATTGCTATTTGCATAGCATTAACATGGTTGTAGTGTTGGTGATAATATTCAAATGATTTGTTTATGTAAAGGGTCGAGCACCATGAAAAATAGTTACAATGTGGATTATTATTTGGGTCTTTTGACCTTTGTGTAGAGATAAGATATATTTGACTTACAGCCTTTGTATTTACAATAGCATGGTTTAATAGTGGAAACGCTACATCGTGTGGTAGAAATAATAACGAATCCTACATGATTCAATATGGTGACTTGTAAATAAGTGGGTTCAACAAGAATTTATCCTTGGTCACTATGGTTGTTAACATTATTACTATATGGGTTTGTTTGGGCATTTTAACATTTATAGGAATCCCAAGCCTCATACTTTATAGGCATACTTTTCAGTCAAAGGGGTAGTTAAATCAAAATCATTGGATTTCTCGATTTAACCCTTTTATTTAATTTAGGTACTTTTTAATATTTAACCTAGAAACTTTTAACTAGTTCCTATATGGAATTTTTTTGGTATTATACTATTTAATTATTTTTAAGTAATAATAATAATAAATGGAGCCTCTCTTTCTTGTCATACTATTAATATTATTACTATGTTTACTCTCTTTCATGTCATCCTTGCATGTTGAATTCCCTCATATAACATGGTAGTTCTTCAGTACATGATGAGATAAAAAAATTCAATATTTCATTTAATCACTTGTAAATAAGTCAGATGAGCTCAATATTTTACTCGAGCTGTTTTCACTCAAAATCATTAATTATTTTCAGTAACTCCCAATGCTTATCCATATCCCATACTCAATGCTAAGAAACATGGAGTTACAAACTTAGTGTAATTCCAGAGCTCCTCGCTCAACACTAAGTCTAGGATGTACTTGTAGGATACACCTAGGGATACAATGGCCAAGGATCCAATGTTCCATAGATTATGCTCAACGTCAACTTGGAAGGCTCCAGGGCTTATGCCGAACTCTTCCAATTTATATTTTCATGTGCTTTAGAGCTTCATGCTCATTACAAAGGTTTTCATATCTCATGTGTTTCATAGCTTCTCGCTCAACACAACATAAACACTCATGTGCTCCAGATCTTCTTTCTCAACACAACATAAACACTCATGTGCTCCAGAGCTTCTCGCTCAACACAAAACATCTTAACTACTCATGTGCTTCAGAGCTCCTCACTCAACACAAAACATATAAATACTCATGTGCTCCAGAGATCCTCCCTCAACACAAAACATCTCATCAATCATGTGCTTCAGGGTCCATGCCCAACACATAAAACATATGTAACTGGATTATGCCCAATATATCAAACATATCATCATGTTCATATGCAGTGGGGTCCTAGACCCAATATATCAAAACAAAATATCAAAGTAACATCATAATCAATGGGCTTATGCCGATAAGTGTTAGGTCAAAATTTGGGATATTACATTCACCCGTTGCACAAACTTTAATATAAAATACATTGGTCCACAAGTTACGTTAACATAGAATAGACAATCTCTTTGTATGCTTGCAATTAATTCTCTTTTTGTCAAAAATAGTAACTTCATATAAGCCTGCTAGAAAAAAATATAATTTCATAAACTATAATAATTTGATGAAATAATGATAATTGTTTAATATCTCCATGACAATTTTAACCATAGATGCACATTTTATCTTACTTATCATATTGCAATTGTTTGTTAAAAAATTAGAAAATAAACACAAACTCAAGAATAACATTTTATTTTACTTATCATATTGCCATTCTTATTTAAAAAATTAGCAAATAAATTATACAAGCTTGAATAACATTTTATTTTACTTATCATATTGCCATTCTTATTTAAAAAATTAGCAAATAAATTATACAAGCTTGAATAACATTTTATTTTAAGTTTACCATATTACCATTTTTTGTTAACAAATTAACAAATAAATACAAGCATGAATAACATTTTATTTTACTGATCATATTGGCATTGTTTGTTAAAAAAATCGTAAATATTTATACATGCTTGAACATTCTCTAAATGTATTGATTTTCATATCTTTACAACGATCTCTTACATCTTATATTCAATGCTAATGAATTCTTGAATTTGTCATAGTTGTTGATTTTCTTTGAGATCATCATTGTCATCAATGCTTAAAGCCATATGATTCCTACTCATTTGTACATGATTATCAATGATTGCTTAAGTTCAATCAAGTGGGTCACTTCTAAGTTAGTTTGTCACCAAAAATATCAATAAATTTAAACATGCAATATATTCAATAAAAACATTTTTTTATAAATTATTCATGATCTTATTTAGAGTGTACAAATCCTTGAACCAAATTCTACAAAGGCTTTCCATTTATTCTACATATACTATATTCCATTAATCATTGTACACACAACTATTGAAGTTATGTGAGTTGTTCTGAACAATTAGTTTCTATATTAAATACAAATTGTAATGTTAATTATCAGCATTGTAGGAAGTCTATGTAAATGTTTTTGTATTTTCATTAATATGAGTGATAACCATTTTCTTTTAATTAAATTTGAAAAATTTAAATAATTTTGATCAATGGACAATATGAAATATCAGTACATACACCATATAATGTGTAACATAGAATATGCAATGTGTAACATAGAACATGTAATGTGTAACATAAAACATGAAATATTAGTATGTAATAGGATATATATAAATTATGAATTTGAACACTATGAACATGAATATATGAATATGAAATTAAAATTGATGAAATGAGAGATAATGCTATAGAAAGGATGAGGAAAATAAGAGTAATGTTAAGAGGAGAAGATGCAAGTCAACCTATGATGGTGCAATCAACTCCCATTGAGAACAATCTTTGTAATTTTTAACATTAAAAATATATATATGTGAGGCTATATTATCAAATCATAACTCATTTACATGTGAGGCTATATTATCAAATTATAAAATTCATTTGTATGTGAGGCTATGTGAGACTAATGGATATATTCATATTCATTTAGAACTAGATATTATGCTAGAATATTATGCACTATAATTATATATATTCATCAACCATTCTCTAATTT
>LPNX010986458.1:113683-128405 GCA_001517045.1 Pseudotsuga menziesii | reverse complement strand
TATATATATATATATATATATATATATTAAGGTCATTTATCAAGTAATTATTATTTAGTTATTAATAAATAATAATTAAACAAAATTATCACCTTGCCGCTTAGAATAAAAAATTAGGTAAACCATTAGGTAAATTTCGAGGGCATTGGTTAGGTGGTATAACACGTACCATCAATAAAAATAACACATGTCAAAGTTAAATTTAACCACACTACCCAAGAATAAAAAAATAACATAAATTAATGAAAGGGCGGTGGAAGAAGGGCGGTGGAGAAAGGAAGGCAGTGGAGGAAGGAGGTATAAGGGAAATTTTTACGGAAGAATGGAGGCCGTGGAGAGGTTGGATTTATTTTGGGGAAAATTGAACTCTGCAGGAGGAAAACGAAGAAGAAAAATACTTGAGGAGGGGGACAACTCAAGGATGAGAGTATCTGTAAATGACTGAGACTGAGAAGATAAAGAATGGAGAGGAAGCTGCTCTCGGTATTATTGGTCTGTGGGCTCGGGGACTAGGAAACCTGTGGGTTTCCTAGGGCCAGCACATGATGAGAGCTGGTCGGCAGGGTGGCACATCATGTTGTTAATCAAGGCTCAGTTGGTTGGATGGAAAGCTTGGAGAGGAAGGGGCCTACAAGTCTACAGCAAAATCTTGGATTCACTACGAATGCTGGCCCCAAGTATTTCAATTCCAGATAAGTATATTTTAAATTTATGTACGGTATTATTGTCTAGTTTACAAAAATAAAATTTATGAAGTTTTTTCAAACCTGTACAGCTCCTATTTCTACGTTAATATGTTTAGGGTTCATGATTGTACATTCATGTGTTTACAAAGCTAATAGTACAGACCTAGATATAAACTTGTAATATGATTTAAATGGTCTTGATAGAGACCATTACTGAGAGAGAGGGAAAGAGTGCTCTACCGGTTAGGTAGAGCACTACATCCGTGAGATATGGATGAATGTTGTATTGGCTAAACAGTTGCATGATGCATAAGAATTTGTTGTTATATTGCATATGTTTTATGAAATAGTTCTAACCATGAAATTGGTGCATTTGAATTGTAGGAATGGTCCTGAACAAACTCTTACAAGAAAACAAGGATGAGACTTGTTCCGAAGAACAAGTGATGACAATTCAATAAACCTGAATCTGAAGCTCCCAGGGTTAGAGACACGATGACGAAAGAAAGAGCTTCACAGAGCAGTAGATCCACCTTGAAGGATGAATACCACCATGGGTATAAGAGATAACTAAATATGAAGAAAAGAATGCTATGATCAAAGAATAACAGTTGATCATGGGGAATGATGTATATGATATGATTTCGAGACATAAAGGGAAGTACGTAGTATCTTCCATATGGATCTACAAGAACAAGTGTACAAAGCAAAGGTTCATGATTTTCCTCAGAAAGAATAGACTATGACATGACATACTCTATTGACAAGTATATATCAAGCATAGAGCCACCTGTACAGAATGAAGAGGGAAGATGATACTCCACTTCAGGGGGAGTGACTACAGAAGATATCTAAGTTCGACATGGTACAACATGATGGACAGCTTCCTGCTGGATCGAGACTTTACCAAAATTAAATCTGATCCTAACCTTTATCTCAAGGTTGTAGAAGATGAACTTGTCATCCTATTATTATATGTGGATGACTTATCCTTGACAAGAAATGAGAAACAGGTCATGGAAAGCAAGAAGAAACTAGTAGAAGAATTTGAGATGAAATACCTTGGGTTAATGTATTATTTCCTAGGTCTGGAAGTATGGAAAAGTTCAGAAGAAATATTTCTCAACCAAGGAAAGTATGTGGTAGATATATTAAAGAGATTCAATATGTTGGAATGCAAAGTCATGGCCACACCCATGGACTCCAACCTGAAGTTGTTAGCTAATGACTCATCAGAGTTAGTGGATATGACTCATTATAGACATATCATTGGGTCATTGATGTACTTAACAAATACTAGACCATACATTTGTTTTGCTGTGAACACCTTAAGTCAATATCTTGTTCAACCAAGACGGGTTTACCTAGTAACTGCAAAACATGTGATGAGATATCTGAAATGGACTATAGACTTTGGTTTATATTATGATGGTAGCCATGAGTATAGATTGTATGGCTACATAGATTCAGATTGGGCTAGAGGTATCTTAGACAGGAAAAGCACATTAGGTAGATGCTTTTGTTTGGGGTCTGCTATGAGTTCATAGTTTAGCAGGAAATAATCCAGTGTTTCTCGTAGCATGGCTGAAGCAGAATACATAGCAGATTGCTCTGCTAATTTGTGAATCCATATGGCTTCGGAAGCTAATATCAGGTCTCTTTGAACTGAATATGGATACTACATTGATTCTATGTGATAACGAGAGTTGTGATAACAAAGAACCGCGTGTTCCATTGTAACACATAGAAATCCAGTATTTCTACATTCAAGATAAAGATGTAGATGATGATGTTTAAGCATTCACATACTAGAGATACAGATGGTGATAGTTCAATATTCACATACTGAAGATGTAGATGATGATGTACTGATGAAGCCTCTATCTCGAGTAAAGTTTGAACACTTTCGAGACAAGCTTGGTGTTGTTCGGAAAGACCTTCCTCGAAAGGGGGAGTAGTGATGTTGTAGTGGGATTGTATCATCCTTGGGTATCTGCCCTAAAGTGATCCAGTGACCTTGGTCCTAGAGAATGAATAGGGATTGTATCATCCCAGGACATCTGTACAAAAGTGATCTGGTGACCTCGGTCCTCAAGAATGAAGAGGGATTGTATCATCCAAGGGCATATGTCCAAAATAGATCCAGTAACTTCGGTCTTCGTGAATGTGGTGGGATTGCATCATCCCTGAACTTTGGTTCAAAATGTATCTGGAGGTCTTGGCCCCCGTGAATGTGGTGGGATTGCATCATCCTTGAACATCGATTCAAAATGTATCTGGAGGTCTCAGCCCCTGTGAATGTGGTGGATTGCATCATCCCTGAACCTTGATTCAAAATGTATCCAAAGGTCTCAGCCTCCGTGAAAGTGGTGGATTGCATCATCCCTGAACCTCGATTCAAAATGTATCTGGAGGTCTTGGCCCCAGTGAAAGTGGTAGGATTGCATCATCCTTGAACCTCGATTCAAAATGTATGCATAGATTTCAATCCCCGTGAATGTGGTAGGATTGTATCATCCTTTAACTTCGGTTCAGAACAGATCTGGTGACTTCGGTACTCAAGAACGTGTGTTGATCCCGTAATTCCTAGAGGAAGGATTGTCTAAGTTCCACATATGTGTTGATCCCATAATTCCGAAAGGAAGGATCTTTAGCAACTCTGTAAAGACCTAAATCCTGTAATTCCGAAAGGAAGGATCATTGACTTGATCCCGTAATTCCGAAAGGAAGGATCTTTAGCAACTTCATAAAGACCTAAATCCCATAATTCTGAAAGGAAGGATCATTGAATTGATCCTGTAATTCCAATAGGAAGGATTGTCTAAGTTCCACAGATGTGTTGATCCCGTAATTCCAATAGGAAGGATTGTCTAAGTTCCACAGATGTGTTGATCCCGTAATTCCAATAGGAAGGATTGTCTGAGTTCCACATCTGTGTTGATCCCGTAATTCCGAAATGAAGGATCATTAGTAACTCCGTAAAGACCTAAATCTCGTAATTCCGAAAGGAAGGATCATTAAATTGATCCTGTAATTCCAATAGGAAAGATTGTCTGAGTTCCACAGATGTGTTGATCCTGTAATTCCAATAGGAAGGATTGTCTGAGTTCCACAAATGTGTTGATCCCGTAATTCCAAAAGGAAGGATCATTAGTAACTCCGTAAATACCTAAATCCTGTAATTCCGAAAGGAAGGATCGTTAGTAACTCTGTAAAGACCTAAATCCTATAATTCCGAAAGAAAGGATCATTGGTAACTCCATAAAGACCTAAATCCCATAATTCCGAAAGGAAGGATCATGTTGAAGTTTTGATGATGATGATGATGTTTCTGATCGAAAGATCAGATGTTGCTGATGATGATGATGTTCTCTGATTAAGAGATTAGAATATGATGATGATGATGATGTTCTCTGATTGAAAGATCAGAATATGATGATGATGATGTTTTTGATCGAAAGATCAAATGTTGCTGATGATGATGATGTTCTCTGATCGAAAGATCAGAAGTTGTTGACGATGATGATGTTCTCAAATTAAGATATTAGAATATGATGATGATGCTATTGCTGACGATGATGGTTTTCTCTAATCGAAAGATCAGAATATGATGATGATGATGTTTCTCTGATTGAAAGATCAGAAGTTGTTGATGATGATGTTCTCTGATCGAAAGATCAGAATATGATGATGATGATGTTTTCTGATCAGAAGATTAGAAGTTGCTTATGATTATGATATTGCTGATGATGATGATGTTTTCTGATCGAAAGATCAGAATGCGATGATGATGATGATGTTTCTGATCGAAAGATCAAAATGTGATGATGATGAGATCCTGATGATGATAATGTCGTATTATCAAAGTATGATGATGATGATGTACTGATTGAAAGATCAGAATATGATGATGAGTTGATGTTAGAGTATGATGATGTTCGGTTGATGATGTTTTTGATCGAAAGATCAGAGGATGATGATAATGATGATTCTGATCAAAAGATCAAAGTATGATGATGATGTTGTTCTTGATCGAAAGGCCAAAGTGCTGAAGAAGATGTTACTAATTGAAAGGTGAAAGTGTTGAAGATGATGTTGCTAATCGAAAGGTCAAAGTGCTGAAGATGATGTTGCTGATTGAAAGGTCAAAGTGCTAAAGATGTTGCTGATTGAAAGGTCAAAGTGCTGAAGATGTTGCTGCTGATTGAAGAGTCAAGATGTTGAAGATGTTGCTGATCGAAGCAGTCAAATTACCGATGATGTTGAATACTAAATATTGAAGATGAAGACTACATGATGTTGAAAAGCTTCCGATGATTTATAGATGTGTTACCCTGATGATGTTGATGATGTCATCTCCTACTATTTTTGTTGTTGTTGTAGAATACCCTTCTCGTTAAGGGGGAGCATTGAAATATTGTAACTTCAAAGAATATTCTATATGTATCTTTTTTGGTCCCCGATGGTCCTACCGGGAGAACCACTTGTATTATCTTGTACCTTGATGCTTCTAATAGAAAGAACTAATAAGAGTCATGAGGTTGTCCCCTTTAATTGTAAAAGTGGGTCATTAGAACCCCGGTGTGGTTACTTGAGCCTACATGATTAACTCGAGCCTACATGTCGAATGAGTTAATTGAAGTGAACGGATGAATATAAATAGAGGTGTAGCTCTCCTCATTTGAGACACACACTCTCACTTGTTTAGCGCATTAGTGGAGAAGAGAAGTAGTTGGAGAAGGAGGAGGATTAGGCTTTGATCTCCTTGTTGGTTTTATCTTTTATCTTTTGGGGACATCTATATTGAGGAAGCTTTTGCTGGGTTTTTACCTTTAGGGATTTCCCAGGATAAATCTTTGTGTTCCTTTTGTATGGTTGTGCTTGTCTATCTTTCAGTGATGTTGTTTATATGCTTTTGTTATGAAAATGAAATGAAATACTGATGTCTTAACTAAGCATATGAAAATTTAACAACAAGAATCAACAACCATTTTCTGCTACAATAGTTCATCCATTTCTTTGTCGAAGAATCATGTGTTTTAAAATAGAACCAAGCACATCGACACAAGGTATCATTTCATAAGATAATCAGTGAACAACAAAGAAATTTGTTAAGAATTTTGCAGCTCTAAATATGAACTTGCAAAATTTTTTACAAATCCATTGGAAAGGGATACATTCTAGTATCTATGATCTTATTTAGGAATGACAAATTCTGCTAAGTAAATTTTGTCATGAACAGAGCAAGTTTTAGCTCAAACAAAATTTGTAATTTTTTTATTTTAAAATCAACATCTGTTCATAATTAAGGGGGAGTGCTAGAAATATTAATTACTCGTTGATCCACATAGCATATCATCCCACTCTATTAGAGTCTATAGCAATAGGTCAGTTTATGTCAAACAGTCTGACAGGATGAAGAGTTCACGTCACTCATATATAACCTGGTCAATTTAAATTTATGACACTAAGTTTATAGCTAGATAGTTATTACAGTATTTAATGTAAGTCCATAGAAGTTATATATAAGAAGAAGAGATGACGAAAAAAGAAAGAAGTGAAGAAAAAAACATAGTAAGTGTGAAAAGAAAAATGAAAAGAAGGAAAAAATATGTGAAGAGTTTGAAGCTCAAGCTTCTGTGTGTTTTATGAAAGTGTTGAGAGCCAAAGCTCTATAATTAATGCATGTTTTATTTAGTTGCACATCTTCTCCATATTTACTTGACTGAATGTTGTTTTCATTTACCCTCTCATGAAAGAAACAAAGAATCCATAATTATTTCAGAGGGTAAAAGTTCTAGTTTTTATCCCTATAATGTTTGACACAAGGCTTATTCAATATTTTGTTATATGATATTGTGAATGAGTTGTGTCACAGTTTATCCCAAGTTACCATCTGTTAAAAGTTTTTTTCATATCCTAATTCTTTAAACTAGAAATATCTTCTTATAAAGTTCAACCAAAAGTTCTTCCATCCAAGAGAAAGTTGGTAGCAAGGGTAAATCATGTTGCAGTAAAAGGTGGTCGAAGTAAAGTGAATCTTTGTAGAGGTGAAAGTGTGTTGAATAAAAAGATCGTAAGGTCTTTTGCACATAAGTCTGTGGCAGCTTGTCCACTCTGTTTATCATATTGAATCCCTAAGTAATTTTGTCGCAAGTATTTTTGGTGGCAATACTTTCCATCAAAAGTAAAAGAAAGGGAAATAAAAATTTCTGACCGCGGCATAACTCAAGTCTACCAGCCGTATTTCCCCAGAATTCTATTTTTGGTGGCAATACTTTCCATCAAAAGTAAAAGAAAGGGAAATAAAAATTTCTGACCGCGGCATAACTCAAGTCTCCCAGCCGTATTTCCCCAGAATTCACAATTTGTTTTTCAATCTATTTTCAACAAAATACGGTTAAGACTTCAAAGGACCAAGGGTATTTCTACCCATTGATATACTTGTAATATATAGTGTGTACTCTGAAGTGCTACAAAGCGCAAATTAGAGGTTTTCTCGTTGAATTCTGATCTTATGGATTTATCCCTATAAGAATTAATTTCATATGCATGGTATTTTGTTTCTGTATCAGATTAGAAAATTAATGCAACTAACTACCCTTCTCCCTTTAATCAAAAATACGTGATCCACATCTTTAGCAAGTAGAATTTCCTACCGTCAACAATTTTCCCGATAAAACAAAGAAATCAACACATCCTCTAGAATTCAAAATTTTCCATAGTTAATCAGAGTTAAGCAATGAAGTTGGCCGAGTAGAAGCCACTTTCACAAATCTGTGACACCAAAAACAAAATTCAGAGCCCAGTTGAAGAGTCGGGGAGTCTTTTATGTCTTACTTTCTTGATTATTTCCTTCATCCCTGTCAAGCCGATCTCCCGTGTTTGTGACACCAAAAAAGAAAATTTGGAGCACAATTGAAGAGGTGGATATTTAGGAAGACATTCATTTAAAATATATTTTATATGTTTTTTTTAAGATTAAAATTAGTTTTTATATGTTTTTTGAAGATTAAACTCTGTATATTGCAGGAGGAAAGAGAAAGAGTTTCAAACCTCATGCTACCATCAAATTTGTGGTATATTAGTATTCATTGACCACAAGTTAGGTGGTTGTGCTAGTGGTTAAATAACATAACATTGATTTATTTTAAACACAAAAACCAACAGTAACATAACAAAAGCAGTTAATAAGATTGAGGCATATTGAATCAAAAATTCAAAGCTAATTATTTTTAATACTCTATTTTATGGTAGTTTTTAAACCAATTTCAAAATGTTTTGATTCAAATAAAATTGAGGCATATTGAATCAAATATTCAAAGCTAGTGATTTTTAATACTCTAGTTTATGGTAGTTTTTAAACAAATTTTGAAATGTTTTGATTCAAATATATATTTAGGAGAAGTGCGGGGCCAAAGAAAAGCAATTTATATCTCATAAAAGGAACCAAAAGGACAACAAGTTCACAATTTAGTTTTTTCATGTAGCAAGACCAAGTCCTAGATTAATTATTTTTGTGAAACCAACTTCCCTCGAAATGGAACCAAAAGGACAACTTCATAGTATAGTTTCTTCTTGTAGCAAGACCAAGACATAGATTAATTATTTTTGTGAAATCAACTTCCCTTGAAATGGAAAACTCTATTCTATAAACTATTGGAAAAGGAATGGGAAAAATTTTCTCAGCTGAAGAAACAACTAGTTTGCTTACTAAATCAACTCCTACCTTAGTTTTGTTGAACCAAAATCCTTTGAAGTAATAATTCAAAGCATCCTTTGTGCTTTTAATAGTTCGTAACAATCCTCTTAACTGTTGGAAATATTAATTACTCGTTGAGAGTTGAAGCTTTGTGAAAGGTGAAACATCCTTGTAATTTCTAAGTTTGTATTTACGGCTGTAAGTTATTTGTTATTATGTCACAAGAAATATAAATCCATAAGTTTATGGTTTAATTCAAGGTTTAATTAGCCACATATATTCTCCCTATTTACCAGAGTGAATGTTGTTTACATCTACTATAAGTGAAAGACACAAAGAATCCATATTCATTTCACTACGTAAAAGTTCTAGTTTTTATGCACGAAAGGGTTTGACACAAATCTTATTAAATGTTTGGTTATATAACATTTTGATTGCGTCGCAATATACTTGTGTCATAGTTTATCCTAGGTTACCACAGTGAAAAGTATCTTTCATATCCAAAGTCTTTAAGACTAGGAAATATAAAGTTGGTCGCACATGAGTTGGTCACAACCTAATTCATGTCACAGTAAAAGTCAGTTGAAATCCAAGTAAGTCTGTCGAGGTAAAATTAAGTTGGGTGAAAATTCAGTCACAGTAACTCTGTCGCATTAATTTTATCGAAGGAATTTTGAGTCGCAAGAGTTTGGGGAAAAAAAGGGAAAACAAAAAGGTTTTCTTGCGCGGTAGCTCAAGTTAATTGCTACGACCGTAGTTTTCCCGAGATCTGGTATCAGAGCAAGTTTAGGAAAGAAATCTTGTCCTGAAAGGGAAAAAGTAATTTTCTAAGGAAAGTTAAAAATTAAAAATGGATTCTACTTCCGGTTCAAATATGATGAGTTTGCAAACTCCAATTTTTACATGAAAGAACTATGAATATTGGTCTTTAACAATGAAGGCTTTGTTGAGAGGTCAAGATGTTTGGGATATAGTTCAGAATGGTTATGTAGAACCAGCTAATAAGACAACATATAATAATCTCACACAAGCTGAGAAATATGTCCAAAGGGAACAAAGGAAGAAAGATGGAAAAGCTATGTTCTACATACACCAATCCATGCATGAAAGCATACTCCCAAGAGTAGCAGCAGAAATTACCACAAAGCAGGCATGGGACACACTGGGGAATTCCTATCAAGGTTTGGACAAGGTAAAGACTTCAAAGTTGCAGATTCTAAGAATATATTTTGATTCTCTGTCAATGAAAGAAACAAAGTCAGTAGACTCATTCTACACTAGAGTCGTTTGTTTGATAAATCAACTGAAATATCATGGAGAAACCATAGCAGACCAAAGGGTGGTTGAAAAAATTATCAGAAGTATTTCCCCAATATTTGAATCCTTGGTTGTGACGTTGGAAGAAAACAAAGACACAACGGTGTTCACCATTGATGATTTGCAAGCCTCACTCGTGAATCATGAACACAAACTCAACAAAACAAATACATCATTGGAAGGTGCATTTATAGCACAGTCATCCATAAGCCATGGTAGAGGTAGGGGGAGAAATAATTCTAGAGGAAGAGGAAGAAACTTCTCAAGAGGAGGACGCAGCAGCACTCTCGCAGATGTCATTGGCAGAGGACAGAATCAAAACCCAATTCACCTAAGTGGTGAGAGGTTTGATAAGTCAAAAATTCAATTTCATTATTGCAAGAAATTTGGTCATTATGCATATGAATGCAGGAAGAAGCAATATGACCAAGGAAAGCAAAGCCAAAACCATCCGATGAACACCAACACTTCGTCAAGTGCAATGTTGATGGAATTTGCATCCCTAATCGAATGCAATATCATTCAAGAAATTCCATGTGACATATGGTATTTAGATTCAAGCAGCAACAATCATATGACTCGTAATTTAAATTTTTTTTCCGATCTAGATAATTTAGTTCAAATGGATGTTACACTTGGATATAATGCCTAAGTCATTGCTTTGGGAAAAGGTACTATTGGTATTCTAACCAAACAGGGGTAGCATATGTATATGCTTGATGTGTATCATGTTGAAGGTCTAAAACACAATTTGCTGAACATTGGACAAATGATACAGAAAGGATATAGATTCTACATGGACGACAATCATTGTGTGATTAAAGACATCCGTCAAAGAAACTAGCTGATAGCAAAAGTGCCAATGGAAAGCAATCGTTTGTTTCCATTGAGAATGGTTCTAGATAATAAAATAGCTACAATCAAAGAAGAAAGTAAACAAGAAGGAAAACAATGCAACAAGAAAGAAAATGACAGTGTTGAAATTCAAGATGCATTTCAAACAAAAGTTTAGGATGATTCTTGGCTGTGGAATTTCATATTTGGACATCTGAATTTTGGTGGGCTGAAGCTATTACACACAAAGAACATGGTAAAAGGATTTCCATTAAAAGACAAACCAGACAGTGTTTGTGAAGGCTGCATTTTTGGAAAGCAATATAGAGAGAGTTGGAAAGTTGGAAAGTCATACAGAGAATGCACACTACTTGAGATTGTTCACTCTAATATTTATCACCCAATGCAGATATCATCCATCAGTGGTTGCAATTATTTTCTTTCTTTTAATAATGAATACTCAAGAAAAACATGGGTATATTTTTTGAAACATAAACATGATGCATTTATAGTTGTTTTCAATAGTTCAAACCACTCGTGGAGAACCAGAGTGGCCACCGCATCAAAATCCTAAGGATGGAAAAAGGCGGTGAATATGTTTCAAATGAATTTCTATTTTTTTACAAAACACATGGAATACAGAAGCAATTCACTGTTTGGTATACACCTCAATAGAACGGTGTCACTGAAAGAAAGAACAAAACCATTATGGAGATGGCACACAGCATGATGATAGTCAAGAATTTTCCAAATGAATATTGAGCTGAAGCAGTCACAACTGTTGCATACATTATGAACCGATGTCCAACAATGAGCATGAAGAACAAAGTTACTCAAGAAGCATGGGCAGGTATGAATCATAGTGTTTCTCATTTAAAATTTTGTTTTTGTGTCGCGTATTCTCATGTTCCAGATGAGCTGAGAAAGAAATTAGAAAAAAAGGGACATAAATGTATTTTTGTTGGTTATTCTGAATACACAAAAGCATACAATTTGTATGACCCTGTCGCAAGGAAATGTATCATAAGTCATGACATTCAATTCGCTGAAAATAAATCATGGGATGGAACCATCAAGAAAAATGTCAAGATTGTGTCGAATGTCAAGCAGGATGACATGACGAAGGAATTGGTTCAAACACTACATCTAAGTCAACCAGTCATAGCACCATCGACTCCCATGACACTGCGACATGGTTCAATACAAGGAATGCCCACATAAGTCGCAGCTCAAGATACATCATCAAGCACACCAAGAGGAAAGCAGACTCCATCAAGTATTTCGACATCAACAGATTCAGCGAAGACAAGAAGTTGTGTGAAATATATGAAGCTGGTACACCAAATTCCTTCTCTCTCTTTGCATTATTTTCTCAAATAGATGATCCATTAAAATTTGAAGAATTGGTTGAAGATGAAGTATGGGCACAAGCCATGGATGAAGAAATGGAATGCATTGAGAAAAATAAGACATGGGAACTGGTTGATGTACCAAAAGATAAAGATGTAATGAACGCCAAATGGACTTACAATACAAAGAAAGATGCTAATGGGAATTTTCATAAGCATAAGGAAAGAATGGTAGCAAGAGGGTTCACACAGTAACCTGGGATATATTTCAATGAAACATTTGCACTAGTTGCATGCATGGATAAAATAAGAATTGTTTTGGTCATCACTGCACAAAACAAATGCCTTGTTTATCAAATGGATGTTAAATCAATATTTTGAATGGCTATCTGGATGAAGAAGTATATGTGGAACAGCCAAAGGGCTATGAAGTTCCAGGATAAGAGAACAAAGTGTATAGGCTGAAGAAGGCACTCTATGGTTTGAAGCAAGCTCCAAAATCTTGGTACAGTCGCATTGATTACTATCTCACTGAAAATGGATTTCACAGAAGTAAAAGTGAGCCAACGATGTACACCAAAGTGAATGAGAAAGGTAACATGTTAATTTTTTTCTTGTATGTAGATGATTTAATATTTACTGGTGATTTTAGCATAAAATAATTTAGAACAATCATGGAAAGTGAATTTGAAATGACTGATTTGGGACTCATGAAGTTTTTTCTAGGCATTGAAGTCCAGCAATCTGAAAGTGGTATTTTTATATCACAGTCAAAGTATGCAAGTATAGTTTTAAAATATTTAATATGTCAAATTGGAAGTCATCCCCAACAACAGTAATAACAGGTTTAAAATTGAGCAAGGATGATGATATATCAACTATAGATCCTACGCTATTTAAAAGGCTTATTGACAACCTTATGTATTTAAAAACAATGAGACCATACATCATGTATGTAGTAAGTCTAATCTCAATATTCATGGAGCCACCAAAAGACTCTCATTGGCAGGAAGCTAAAAGAATTCTAAGGTATGTAAGTGGAACAAAATATCTTGGCATAATGTATTCAACCTCAGAAAATTTTTAACTTATTGGATACATTGACAGTGACAATGGAGGCAACACAAATGACAGGAAAATCACATCTGGGTACACATTTCATTTTGGTATAGGGGTTGTGTCATGGAATTCATAGAAACAACCCATAGTAACTCTATCTTCAGTAGAAGCAGAGTATGTCATAGTTATAGGCATTGCATGTCAATCCATTTGGATGTGGAGAATGTTAAAAGATCTATCACAGAACCAACAAGAACCAATAACCATTTTCTATGACAACAATTCAGGCATTGCATTATCAAATAATCATGTGTTTCACAAGAAAACCAAACACATTGATACAATGTATCATTTTTTAGGAGAATTGGTGAACAACAAAGAAATTTGTTTAGAATTTTGCAGGTCTGGAGATCACCTTGCAGACATATTTACAAAACCATTGGTAAGGGATGCATTCTAGTATCTCCGAAGTTATTTTGGAATGACAAGTTCTACTCAAATACTTGCTGATCCGAATAGCAAATCAACTGACTCGGTTAGAGTCTGTAGCAAGTCAGAAACTGTCAGACAATCTGATAGGATGAAGAGTTCACATCTCTCTTATATAAGCCGGTTGAATTTAATTGCTTAAGCTAATTTTCTAGGTAGATAGGTATTACACTCTTTAATGATAAGTCAGTAGCTTCATAGAAAAGCAATTTTAGTCAGTAGAAGTTTCCTATATGAATAAGATTGCAAATTTGAATTTATAGAACAGAATAGGACATAGACAAAGAGACGGATAGAGAAAAGAAGTGCAGAGAAGAACAAGAACAGAAACTCTATGAATAGTTTGAAGCTCAATATTTTTTGTTTTGTGAAAGTGTTCAGATTCAAAGCTCTTTGAAAGGTGAAACATCCTTGTAATTTCCAAGTTTGTATTTACAGCTGTAAGTTATTTGTTATGTCATCAAAAGAAATATAAATCCATAAGTTTATGGTTTAATACAACCTTAATTTAGCCGCATATCTTCTCCATATTTACCAGAGTGAATGTTGTTTATATTTACTAAAATTGAAAGACACAAAGAATCCATATTCATTTCACCACGTAAAAGTTCTAATTTTTATGCATAGACGGGTTCAACACAAATGCTATAAAACTTGCATTAAACCATAAACTTATGGATTTATATTTATTGTGACTACATAACAAATAACTTACAACTGTAAATACAAACTTAGAAATTACAAGGATGTTTCACCTTTCACGGAGCTTCCACTCTCAACACTTTCATAAAACACAGAAGCTTGAGCTTCAAACTCTTCACAGGGTTTTTTTTCTTCTTCTTCTCCGCACTTCTCTTCTCTGTCTATCTCTCTATCTCTGTTATATTATGTTCTATATAATCATATTTACAATCTTCCATAGAAATTTCCTATATGAAGAAGATTGTAAATCTATAATACACACGAAAAATAGAACAGATAGAGAAGGAAGAATAGATAGAGAAGAGAAGAGAAGTGCGGAGAAGAAGAAGAAAAACTCTGTGAAGAGTTTGAAGCTCAAGCTTCTATGCTTTGAAAGTGTTGAGATCTGAAGCTTTGTGAAAGGTGAAACATCCTTTTAATTTCCAAATTTGTATTTATGGTTGTAAGTTTTGTTATGCCGTCACAAGAAATATAAATCCATAAGTTTATGGTTTAATGCAAGTTTTATTTAGTGGCACATATTCTCCATATTTACCTAAGTGAATGTTGGGTGTGTGCAAGAAGTTGAGGGACCTTTTAGATGC
>LPNX010986458.1:92458-113642 GCA_001517045.1 Pseudotsuga menziesii | reverse complement strand
TAAAATAATTAATCATTATTTGATTAATTATTCACCCACTAGCTTAATTAGTTGGCATCCACTTGCACCTTAAGGTCAATGCATGCCATCTATATCCTAAGAATGATTTATTTCTGATTCCGGGTTGATCTAGAATTAGTATACAGGACCTTACAATAGATTCTGCTTTTTTCTATTTTTTCTGTTTTTTCTGTTTTTTCTGCTTTTTCCTGCTTTTCTATGGATAAGATAAAAGCTAGTCAACTAGGAAACTGGGAGCTTTTGTTTCCAACCCATCCTCTATTATTTTTTATCCATTTTCTAGGATTAGCATGTTATTTTCATCTCCTTGACAATTCACTCATGCTTTTGCCAACTCGTGAGGTCCTTGGTAGATTTAGCAAGTGCTTTATCCACCTATGGGGGTTTGCTATATTTTGGTAAGTCAGTCTTTTTGAGATTTATGAGTTGTTTCCATGCAATTCGACTTTCCTATGAGGGAAGCACTATTTATGTACACTATTATTCATAATTATTCAATGGAAGGATACAAACCAATATTCATCTCTTCATTCATGTGATTCAATCTCTTTTCTTCTCTCTATTATTCCTGTGTATGCTTGTGAGAATTATTAGTAGAAAGATATATTTCTTGTGCTTTTTCTTAGCATCATTGCACATAGCATTGATCTATTATTTCTACACAATGGTGGAGTGAATTCAATCACTCTTGATAAAAAATAAAAAAAATCACCCCAAGCAATCTCGAACCTACCAAGCCTATTCCCAAGGCTGCCAACATGCATGCCAATTAGGATAGTAAATCAAATCATGCCTCTATTTTATTTAAGCAAATCTTTCCTTCATTTTATTCAAGAAAATTGCGCCTCCGTTTTAGTGAACAAAATCACGTGCGCTTTTTGGAAAGCCTTTTTTTTTAAATAGGTCAAGCATGTCTTTTTCTCTTCATCACACGGCTATTGGACTACTTTGGAGCAAATCTTGGCTGGGCGAACGTGTTTTTGGGTGTGCCAAATCCATCCATCTCCAACTTTGGATAAACCTACTATTTGTGAGGTATTTTCCTCATTTCTTTTCATTTTTTTTCTCTTTGTTCATCAATTTATTTCTCTTTGTTCATCAATTTATTTTTCCTAAATTGAAAAATTAAACCAAAATAAATTAAATTATGGCCAATGGAAACAAAAATCCCAATGGAATTGGCCAATGGAAACAAGAACCCCAATGTAATTGGCCAATTGAAACAATTCCCCAATTTAATCATAAAAATTAAATCATTTTTATTATTTACCAAAATCCATAACCAAAATTCCCATTCCCAATGGAAACCAAAACCCCAATTAACTCAAAAACCAAATAAATTTCACTATTTCCATATGCATATTCACAAGGATCCTTGTGAATCCATACCAAAATCCACAAGTATGCGAAGTTTGTCAAGCACATTGCAATCTTGCATAAGTAATTTACATGCTCAATGTAAACCAAAACCCCAATTAACTCATAAAAAACAAACGAACCTCACTATTGTGAATCCAAACAAAAATTAACAAATATGCAAAGTTTGTCAATTATGTTGCAAGCTTGCATACAACTAAAAAAAATCAAGTAGAATTCATATATTCCCCTAAAATACATAAACAAACATGGTAAATCCCTTTCCTCTATCTGAAATATTGAATTTTCTCTTCCAAGAACATCAATAAACACCTTATAGTTTTGATGAAACTTCCCAATCCAAGTGTTAAAATAAGGTATAGAAGCTTCCTATGCTTTTAACAAATATTTTGTCTTGAACGAAGGGTACTTTTTGGTTAAGGTCAAGACAACAAAGTTCAACAATAGACTCTATGAACGTGAAGATACATAGGTAGGTTGATGTATTTGATTAAACATGCCAATCACATACTATCATACATGATATAATCCAGTGGAACCCTTGCAACCATAAAATCCATAAAGATCTGCTAAATAAACTTTGGAGTCCAAAAAACATCACACTACAACAAATAATTACATATCTAACAAAATCGTTTCCTATACTGGGATTTTATTCATCAACAGCACATTATGCCGCCTATTCTAGGGTCTAGTTGTTGCCTCTACCCGCAATCTGGGAGCTGGTCCTACAAAGGCAATAGTGAGCACCTCACAATTTCAACGAAACTTCATAATCCAAGCATTAAAATAAGCTAGAGGAGCTTCGCAATCAACATATGCACTCACGGCACTTTATGTACACATGCATACTTAAAAATTGGAATTAATACTTGAATTTAGGACATAAATATGAAATAAAAAAATGTTAAATGTTTATTCTTTACTATAAAATTCAAGATCAATTTTTTAATTTACATTATAGATTTAGTTTATATGTTGTTATTTGTCGTACATTAGTTATACAGTTTTCAGTGTTTAGATATGTCATTATATCATGTGTTTATATTTCTAATGATATTTTATTTATATTTATGATTGCAGTGGCTACTATGGATAACAATGCGGAGATACTGAGGTTTATTTCCCATTTGAGAGAGATTGGTTCTGCTTGGAGGGATGGAGATGAGCTCTGCTGCTCCTTGTCAGACTCTTTGTTGTCTATTGTTGATACGATCACAAGATTGAATGATTCTTTGTATAGCATCGCATCTTACAGGGAGAGGAAAAGACAACAATATGCTGATGGGTTAAGTTACAACGAGGTAAAAAAGCTCAAAATAACAAAACAACACATCTATCATTGTTTAGACTGCCTGGGACGAATGACATTCTGGAGATCAACAGGCCACATATTTCTATTGAGTGTTGCACCTTTCCTCCCATCAGAGATAATTGGATGGATAGGTGGTACATGGTTTTTGACATTCCCCCTCATAACAATAGGGAAGTATCGATGTACTTCCTCTGAAAATTGTATGTAGAGTTTCTGATGGGGAAACATGTCAACTATTTTGACATGTTGGGCTTCCAGGGAGTTGGTAGGGGGATGTCCCAACACCAACCCAATTCTAGGCATAGAGATGCCAATCCACATATACCTACACACCATGTCCAGCTACCGAGGGCAGACATCCCTCGTGCACATGACATGGTTTCCTAGACACAAGAGGCATTTTTTACTCTAGCTGAGATGGTCTCTAGACACACGACCATTATTGACCAGAGAGCGCCCTCTTCCTCTACTAGTGTACAACCACCAGTTTCTAGTGGTGGAGGTACATCTATTGGTGGGGATAGACTGACATCCCATGTGCCTCAAAGCGAGCCACAAATCTGCACATCATGTGGGTGACCCTGTTATGGTCCTGGACCAAGACATGGTACCACTACGATGACTGGTGGTCAGGTAAGGACATTGTTTTAAAACTTTGTTATTGTTCAATTTTTAATTATTCCATACTATATGTAACATAGTAAAAGATTCGTAATATATGCAATATTTACTCTTGCAAGAGATTGATGCCTCTCATGGGGGTGGTACTGCACCCAGTGTGGTTGTACCTGAGGCCCAAACAACCACCATTGAGGTAATATTTAAACACTTTTCATTTTGTTATTACATATAATTTTGTTAATGCATTTGTTACTCTTGATTAATTTATTAAATTGTCTAATATTTAGAATTTTTTAATTTACAAGAATCCCGCTTAGAATGTGATGTTGGAGACGTTGATATCAACGACATAGTCCAATGTGGAATTTATGATTACTTGAAGAATGTAAGTACATGGGTTATTACTGAATCTTGTTCGAATTATTTAAATTTCTTACTATACACTCCTTTATAGATCGCTAATATTTATAATTTTTAAACTTGCAGACACTATTAGCATCTAAAGAAGGGCAATAAATTGATGGAAGCAGTCACTCCCATGGGGGAGATATGTCCCAGGAAGGGGTAATTATATTACAACATGTTAGTTTTTCAGTACATATTATTCCATCCATTCAAATCCGTGTCTAACTATGGTAACACTTTATGACTACAGACATCATCGCAGATCCCTGCACCGCCTCTTTGGTTTGGATCTCCCCATAGTCCAAACATAGATAAGGGGGTTTTTTACACTAGACAACCCTCTTCCTTGAATAGAGTGGGTGTGCATGAGGATCAACATACTCATCCCACAGTAATGTACACACTTCCAATGGTAGTTGTTGGTTAGCTATGAATTCACTTCACAAATGGTTTTTCTTAATGTTATTTTCACATGTTTATAGCATCAGGATGTAGAGTCATCTATGCCAGACCTTAGTGGGATTGTTGATGTTGTGGTCAATGTTGCATCTACAATAGGGATAAGTCACATTGAGGTACATCTACTTGAATATTTGTAATTGTATATTTCATTTGTATTGTTTATGGACATGCACGATGTCTAACTATTTAATCATTTGGTGAATGTATCCACACCCTGGTCCATTAGTGCACGCAACTAAGGTCAATGTTCAACCTATGGCTCCTCTTACTACTAAAGAGTCCTAGCGTAATCCCCTAGAAATGGTTTTTTCGGTGAGATGTTCATTTTTTACATAATTGATTAGTACTTTCTCATTCATGTACATGTTGATAATTCTTGATATAATTGACATTTTTTTTTATTCGCAGAGAAGCATTGCAGAGAGTCTCTCTGCAAGGAGGAGGACACCAGAGGCACCTATACCCCCGACGGATGCAGTGGGTCTTTGTTTTATTTACAATTGAGTCATATTTTAAATTTTCAAACTTTGTTATTGATGGACAGTACTAGTTCAGTTACTTGAACAAAAAATATTGTCATTGATTTGCAGTCACCAGAGATGCACAGTGGTCATAGACAGAGCCGAAAAGCATCAGGTTCTGGGAAAAACAAGAGAAAGTTAGATTTTTGATGTGTTAGTATAGGACAAATATGTATTTTTATGTACAATCTAGAGTTAGAGTATAGGGGTGCGGTCCAGGATAGATGTACTTTTGTTTGCACATGTACATCAAATATGTTTTTGATACATGTACATTGACAGGCCATAGATAGGCCTTCTATTTTTGTATTATAACTTTCATGATATAAAAAATATTTCATATCAAGGCTCTTGAGATCTTCATGGTTTAGTATTTTAAGTGGGATTATACATGTGTGGCCAAGAATGTTTCTATGTGTAATGTTCCCAGTTTTTTATAGATTTTACGATTGCACGGAGATATCAGTTATAAATTTGAGAACAATGCACAACTACAATATTACGTAATGACAAAAATGTACATTTTAATTGTTTTTTAACATTATCCAATTGCATATACAATGTTGTACTAACAATGTCAAATTGTATTCACAAAGATGGAACATACCTAATACACATAAGCACCCAGCACAACTAAGCAACTGATCCAACTTAGTGGAATACAAAAGCACCTTACCCACATAACAACCTAACAAACTTTTAAAGGATGCACGAAGTTGAGACACCTAAGTGATGCACCTATGTGGTTTACATAAATAAAATTAGTGTTTGGCATGATGTCTTTCATCTAACGAGTACATGGGATACACATCAAACCTAAAATTATTTGAGTATTTTAAGGATGATTCAAAATAATGGTTATGACTATATCCTGCACATTATTTTATCATTTTGTTAATGTACATGGCATTTGATGAATGGCCTCGAGTAACAACTTTGAAAGAGATGAAAGTTATGTGTGATTTTATTATAGTTTAAATTGATTAGAGAAGTACTATTCCGAATCTTGTTTTATAAATTCATGTTTATGGAGTATTATTCGAAGCATTCGTAGCATGAAGATATATATATTTTGTAATAATGGTGTAATAGGTTGGCCACTTGTTTCTAAACATAAACATGTTCCATTACATGGTTACTGACGTAATGGCATTGTCTCCTCCTGGATTTCATCGTACAAATGCTCACATCTCTTGGATGAGGGGAATATCTACAATCACCTTCAAGCTGACCTTTATGTGCAAAAATTTCACATTCACTTACTGAGCAAAACCCTAGTTTCCAAAATTGACAAAAAAATTATCCATTGTCCATGGATCCAGAGTAGAGGGCCACTCGAGCACTATCCCGATGTATTGAATCCAACAAAGTTGACGGTTCATCGATCTGAGCAATGGTCGTCAATCTATGGAACGTTGAATTCCACCTCCTACAGGATTTTAGGGACACCTGTTGAATCCCTAACCAGGGCATAGAGTGGAAACCGTGCATCAAAAAGGGATTTTGGTGGGTCGTGCAAGCGTGTTTAGGTAATTTCCATGTGGTAATGCTAGCCACACATTCACGGTCAAGGAATTTTTAAAGCTGACCCCTATGTGCAGAAATTGGACATTCACTTACTGAGCAAAACCCTAGTGTCTAAAATTGACCGAAAAAATTATCCCTTGTCCATGGACCCAAATTAGAGGGCATCCCTAGCACTATCCTAATGTCCTGAATCCAACGGAGCTAACGGTTTGTCGATCTGAGCAACAGTCATGACTCTATGGCACGTTGAATCCCACCTCCTACAGGCTTTCAGGGACACCTGTTGAATCCCTACCTGGGGCATAGAATGGAAACTGTGCATAAAAAAGGGCTTTTAATGGGTCGTACAAGCATGTTTAGGTGTGTGTTATGTGGGAATGCTATCCACACCTTCACGGTCAAGCAATATGTGAATTTGACCCCCATGTGCAAAAATTTCACATTCACTTACTCAGCAAAACCCTAGTTTCCAAAATTGACCAAACAAATGGTGTCTTATCCATGGAACTAGATTAGAGGGCCTCCCTAGCACTATCTCAATGTCTTGAATCCAACAAAGAAAATGGTTCGTCGATCCGAGCAACAGTCATGATTCTATGGCACATTGAATCCCACCTCCTATAGGCTTTCAGGGACACGTGTTGAATCCCTACCCAGGGCATAGAATGGAAACTATGCATCAAAAAGGGCTTCCGGTGGGTCATGCAAGATTTTTTAGGCATGTGTGATGTGGAAATTCTATCCAAACCTTCATGTTCAAGCAATATGTGACTTTGACCCCCATGTGCAAATATTTCACATTCACTTACTAAGCAAAACCCTAGTTTCCAAAATTGACCAAAAAAGGTCTCTTCTCCATGGAACCAGATTAGAGGGCATCCTTAGAACTATCCTGATGTCTTGAATCCAATGGATCCAACAGTTCATTGATCCGAGCAATGGTCATAATTCTATGGCACGTTGAATCTGACCTCCTACAGGCTTTCACGGACACCTATCGAATCCCTACCCGAGGCATAGAATGGAAATCATGCATCAAAAAGGGATTCCGGTGGGTCGTGCAAGCCTATTTAGGTATATTTTATGTGGGAATGATAGCCACACCTTCATGGTCAAGCAATATGAGAATTTGGACCCCATGTGCAAAAATTTCACTTTCACTTACTAAGCAAAACCCTAGTTTCCAAAATTGACCAAAAAATGGTCTCTTATCCATGGAACTAAATTAGAGGACCTCTATAGAACTATCCTAATGTCCTAAATCCAATGGAGCCGATGGTTCATCGATCAAAGCAACGGTCATGATTTTATGGCACATTGAATCCCACCTCCTATAGGCTTTCAAGGACACCTGTTGAATCCGTACCTGGGGCATAGAATGGAAACCGTGCATCAAAAAGGGATTTTGATGGGTCTTGCAAGATTGTTTAGGCATGTGTTATGTGGGAACACTAGCCACACCTTCATGGTCGAGTAATATGCAACTCTGACCCCCATGTGCAAATTTTTTACATTCACTTACTGAGCAAAACCTTACTTTCCAAAATTGACCAAAAAAATCGTCTCTTCTCTATGGAACCAGATTAGAGGGCATCCATAGCACTTTCCTAATGTCTTGAATCCAACAGAGCCAATGGTTTGTCGATCTGATTAATGGTCATGATTCTATGGCACGTTGAATCCCACCTCATATAGGCTTTCAGGGACACCTATTGAATCCCTACCCGAGGCATAGAATGGAAACTGTGCATCAAAAAGGGCTTCCGGTCAGTCATGCAAGCGTGTTTAGGAATGTTTTATGTGGGAACACTAGCCACACCTTCACAATCAAGCAATATGCGAGTTTGACCCCCATTTGCAAAAATTTCACATTCACTTACTGAGCAAAACCCTAGTTTCCAAAATTGACCAAACAAATGGTCTCTTATCCATGGAACCAGATTAGAGGGCCACCCTAGCACTATCCCGATGTCCTAAATCCAACGGAGCTGATGGTTTATATATTTGATAAATTACCATCATTCTATTGCACGTTGAATCCCACCTCCTACAAGCTTTCAAGGACACCTGTTGAATCCCTACCCAGGAGAAACAAATTATCAAAGTGAAGGAGATAATTATTGGATTCAAGGAGATGTCCTTATAGGATCGAATTCGATATTGTTGGGATATAGGGAAGACACGGGTTTTATACCATTCACTTCACACCAACAAACGACCCACAGTGTTGGCCCTTTCGGCAACAACCTGTGAGCAGGTTGCAGTCTCACCCGAAACAGCTATGGGGTGCCACAGAATCAGGTTTCTACAAGCAGAAGAGGGATATTACTATACCTTTAGCCTTTAATGACTTTTATTCATATAACACAGAGCTTCAACATTCGCATAACTTCACATCTAAATAAATAGACAATGACTTGCTTAACCCTTTACTGGGAATTCACAGCGAAGTTATTTAGTTAGCAGTGATCTTATTTATCAGATATATATTTATCAATGCATGAAAGAACATAACAAAACAACACAAAGAACCACAACAAAAGATATAACGTGTTTCACCCCCAGTGTAGGGGCTATGTCCATAGAACTGTGTTTTATTCAACTCTTTACAAAAACTACAGTTCTGATCTGCGCACTCAGTTGTAGATCCCTTCAAGTCCTCAAAGCCGCGCACACAGCTACAATCCTCTGTGCACATAGTTGCAGATTTCCTTAATCACCCAAAACCCTCTGCGCACACAGCTGCAGATTTCCTTAATCACCCAAAACCCTCTACGCACACATCTGTAGAGGTCATCCACACACACAGCTGGGACTTAACCTTCTTACAAACAAGCCTTAGCTTCACATCAATTCATCTTACATCAAAAGCCTAAACTGATTTCTTTACAAGAGTACTTATTTATAGTGCACTTATTACAAAACCATGGGCTTAAACCATGGGCACCCCGAACCCTAAACCCTAGACTTAAACCATGGTTTTATTACAAAAAGAATGTTTTTACTCAACCCCGACACCCCTAAGACTGTTTTGAGTTGTAACTCCGCTTACAACTTCCACAAAAACCGTGAAGTTACCAAAATTAGGGATAGTTAAGGTGCGCACCCCAACAGGCCCCTAAGACTCACCAGTGGCCCGTCCCAGGACACTCTGCTGCTCTTCTGGTAGACGAACTTTGTCAGCGAAGGTAGCAAACTGCTTGTTGAGACTACACATGATATTGTCAGCTGCTTGCTCTTTTTCGACCAAATCCTGCAATACTGCGGCTGATGCTTCGCTGGCCTTTTTCTACACAAATGCATCATATTCCTTCAGAACTTTGAGTTGGGTGTCCACAGCAATACTCAACTCGAAATCCTCG
Source organism: Pseudotsuga menziesii (assembly GCA_001517045.1). Lineage (NCBI taxonomy): Eukaryota > Viridiplantae > Streptophyta > Pinopsida > Pinales > Pinaceae > Pseudotsuga > Pseudotsuga menziesii. Next base: position 104,031 of record LPNX010986458.1, on the reverse strand, counting down.
CTGATAAGTGGCTGCATAGAATTTTCCACTTTTGTTGCTTTTGCTCTGCACGACTCAATTTCCTGCTGGAGGTCATTGCTTCGCTTTACCTTGAGCATTTTCTCCATAGGCGGCAGAGTCTTAATTTCTGCTTTTACTGTATCCAACTCTGTCTGTCGCTTCCTGATGGTTTCTTGCAGCTGCCCGACTTTTGGATGTTCCTGCAGGGTGGTCCAGGCCTCAACACTATCTTCTAGCAGCTTTGCTGCGCTGCTCACAATATCCAAAATTTTTGCTGCGGCGGCCTGAATGTCTGCTCGGCGTTGCTCCCTGACCTCTGGTGGGCTCTCTCGGGTAATGCGGAGTTGAAGCTCTACAATCTGAGCCTCATTTTCTTGCTTTGAGCTTCTCTATTTCACTGCAAGACTGTTGTGTGTAGTCTTTCAGCCTGACTAATCTTTGTTCTAGTTCTTCCACCAGTTGTACGTCGAAGTCGGGAAGACTTTGACATGCCTCATCCAAAACTCGTACTAGTGTAATCCGCTTACGTTCTGCATCCCTCTTTCTCTGCTCCGTTGCCTCCAGCTACGTTGCGAAGCCCTGCTACTAACTTATGGCATTTTCCAACTGCATTTGTGAATAGTGGTCTCGTGCCTGGATTTCTTTCATAATCACTAACTGACAGATATGTAGCTCTGCCATGGACATCTTAGTGTAATCAATTCCAACCTTCATACTCATCTCCGAACAAGACACTACATCCGTTAATACGAGGGCTACACTCGACACTTGGCCTTTTTTTATCTCTAGTCAGCCATTGCCATAGGTCTGGCTGTGCACTTACTGGGGCACTGCTTGCTAAAGCGCCAATCAGTGATTTTTCTGCTAAGTCCTTCAACTCTGAAATGTGCTTTGCTACACCGATGATGGCATGCAGATGTGTAGCTGCAAATTTTGACAATTTCTTGGTGAGAACTTCTGTGGACTTCGATAGAGCCTGTTCAATCTTCTCACTTGTCAGGCTAGGCTCCTCATCAATATTTTTGTCCTTCGACGCCTTCGTTTTATTTTGGGACTAGGGTTTGTTCACTTCCTCTGGCTCTAGTGTCTTGCGCTTATCCTTTCGATTAGGGTCTGATGTAGTTTTAACCAATTCTACCTCTTCTTCTTCATTGCCATCATCTCCACCTTGGTCGTTGTCACTCTGCTGCGACTCAGTTTGTTCTTCACTGTCTTCAGGGGGGTCTTGCTGCTGTGTATGACTAGGGCCTACACCCACCTTAGTAACTGAGGGAACTGGAATGGTGGGTTTTGTCCCTGTGTCCTTCATCCATTCAGCCAGCCATTGTTGAACTACCATGAGGATGTCTTCTTTGGTTACTACATATGATAACTTAAACCATTGATGTGTTTGATCCACGCGGGCCTGGATGAAAATATGATGCATGTCGACGCTGAAATGGGTTGCGATGTCATTTTGAGAGAATAACTCATTACTGAACCGAGGATTTTTTATGATCTCATATGAGATACTCATCATATAAAAGGAAAATACACAGTTTGTCATCTGCTATAGGGTTTTATCCTGGGAAACCCACAGAGAGGCGTACCTTACTGCTCCAGACATGTCCATAGGTATAGCAACAAACTACACCTCGGTAGGTTCTTTCCATCCTACCAGGGTGATAAGGACTTTCAACCATGAATAGTGAAAGTGCGTACCTTTCTCCTGCGCGTCGTGAGCATCTTCAAGGAACTCCTTCGCGATATACGCTTCCCAGTTGTAACTGTAGCCTTCATCACAGTTCGCAGCAATTCTGATAACCGGGGTAGGCACTTCATATGGTATGCACTTCCGCATGAGCTTGCATGCTAAAATCTCAACTGCGAAGTGAATATTATGGTGTTGAATCACGGAAGTGTGATACCCTCGTTTTCCCTTCATCAGGCCGAAGCGTTCCTTCATGCTTTATGCGAGCTTCGTATACTCATGCTTTGAAGGAAATTTGGTCCCCGGATCAGGCCCTGCTATTGGTAAGGCTGTGATCCTATGAATAAGCTCACCATTAATAGGAATTTTCTTATCTCCTATCCATAGGTGGCTGTCATGTACTAGTGCCAATAGCTACTTGACCACTATGGTCACTTGTGTGCTGCGACCAAAATGTGGAATATCGAGCATCTTTAGCAGACCAGCTTGATCCAAGCCAGCAGCCCACTGTTTTACTTCCAGCAATGTCACACCAATCTCTAGATATTTGACGAAATGCAAGTATTGTCCTGGTGTGAACTGTGGAAACTTCCCACGATCATTCATGTCGTGTTCGACATACTTAAGCCAATCTATTTTTCCTGTCATTGTCCCAACCAACTGCACACCCGATGGCAACGAAGGGGTGCGGATTGTGAACTTCTTTGTCCGCTGAGGTGGCTGAACTCCTGGTCAAACTGGTGGAAGATACGGTGGACACTTTGGTGCAATGTTCTCATCTTCTATAGGTGGGACCTCTGCTGAACCAGACGGAGGAATCTCGGGGTCCTCTCGTATTTCCTTGATTGCTTGTGGCGGTCTTCGTTGTGCTTAGAACGAACTTCAGGTTTGAACTTCTTTCGGGCAGATCGTGTTTGCATTGGTTGAGTCGACGCTAGGGGAGTTTCTTCACGGGGTGTAGATACAGGTGGTTGGTTGAAAAGGTTCGGGAAACCCGTCTGCTCAAACTCTCTCAACAGTTCCTAGAACTCACGATCGGCTGACATGGATGCAATTGTAAAACTCAAGAGACTGAAAAATGCGAACATCGTGGGTGTGGGTGTCTTCTTATAGAATCTATCCATGAAATCTGTCATAACTATGCATTGATGGCACCAAATTTGACATATATCTTGTCCAAACGGCGGTAGATTTTTCAAGATCGCATTAATACAGGTAGTTAATACAGAGAACGTACCGGTGCCGTCAAAATTGATTTCTTCTAACGGTATTTTTTTAAGTTTCGACAGACCTTTCCTTCTTCGGCACAAGCAGTAGCTGTGGCTGCGCCCTAATAAGGACATTCGACACCTTTGGACACCATCTACGACATGGATTCGAGCTTCTACCCACGACAAAATGTCATCCACAGCTTCAATGATTCCTTTGATTTCAAGGAACTTCATCAGACATAAGTCCTGATACTCATGCAGAAGTTGGGTCGCGTTGCTTACCATTTCTTCATTCCAATAATCTCCGCTGGTAGCATACTTAGGCTGTTCTTCTGATCCAATGGTGACTGTCCACGTCTTCAGGGGCTGAGTCATGTCAGGAGCTTCGACTGTTGGTCCCTGTACGTCGCAGTGTCCTTCTGACTCAGGAACATCAATATTACGCGGATCATCATCCCCATCAATTGCGAGGTTATAATATTCGATTGCATGAGCTTCTTATGTTTTCTAATCAGGATGATATTCTACTATTTTTTGATCATCAAATACCGTAGTATGGATCAACCTGATAGCTGCATCTAAAGTTGGAAAAACTTCATAAGTAGAAAAGGTAAGCACAAAACTATCAACAAGACATTCCCAACTTACAGTATCCTGGCGAAGCTCAACCTCCGCATACCAGTTCTATGCTATCGGTTCCAGAGTATGCACAAACCTATGTACCCATTCTTCATGAGCTACATTCTTTCATGCCTCATAGCATTGCTCCAAGTGTCCCTGAGGACTATTCTTACCATTAAACCTGCTTTGCATCTCCTGGGGCTGATCCATAAATCTCAAGCGAAGGAACTTTTGACAAGATTCCCAACTAGGAATGTTCTTCTTATGGCCATTCCACCATCTGGCTGCTGTGGCTCTAAATACTGAATCCAGAGTCTCCATTTTCTATGAATCTGGTATCTGGTCTGAGAATTGTTCAATAAACTATTATGGGTCTGACAAGTCATCAAAAATAGGTAGGACTCTTACCTGTGCACCAAGCCATTTGATGCATTTGGTAATTCTGGCACATCTATGTCCATGCAGCTCATAAAGTCCATTTTACCAGTTTCTAACCCATCATCTGAATCTGTCATGCAGGAGTTGTCACACTACCAATCCATGATACCTTCGGCAGTAGGATCAACATAATCTTCTTCCTTCACTGTGATATTGTAGATGTGGTCCAAAACATCCTGGTCTCCATCTCTTACTGGCTCTGTGTATCTCTCTCCTTGAGAAGGATCCAATGGTACTATGACTCTCAAATCTTTCCCTTCAAAAGTCATCTGTCTCTTCTTAAGGTTAATGACTGCATCATTGTCTAATGCCCACTCAATACCTAGCAATGCTAGATAGGGGTTTCTTTCATCAATGATCTCAATAACTTCGAAGTCTGCTACCGTACAGATGCCATCAATATCTACTGGGACATTAGGGAAGCGTCCTAAGGGCACAATCTTCTGCTGATTGGCTAATCTTAACTGTATAGGGGACCAAGAAAGGGTAGGTTTTTCCATTTGTTCCCAGGTTTTCTTAGTTAATACATTTACCTCTGATCCTAGGTCCAAGATAACATCAGTCATATCATACTCTCCTATCTAAACAGTCAATCTCATTTCCCTGCCAGTTCTCCTGACTCTATTAATAGCTTTTGGCTGACCAGAACTTTGCTGAGGTTTGCAGGAAGCAATAACTTTCTGTGACTCACTTAAAGCATTCTGATTTCTTAAGAGCTTCAGACAACTCTGTAAAAAGGAGGATAGTGTACTTACTTTGTCCGTCGAAGCTTCTTGCGGCTACGACTGCTATTGATGTTGTTGTGCAGGTGCTACTGATGTGCTAGGAGTAGCAAAATATCTCTTGGATTCCATGAATGTCTCTTTTTCTCTTTCGATATTGAATGCTGGGAATTTTTCTGGAGCCTTGCGAACCCAAGCCTCGTCAAGCTGTTTCTCCTTATTCTATACTTCTGTCGTAGCTCCACTTCGGGTAAAAACATTAATGGCTGGGACAGGTCATTTCTCCACGGAAATCATCTAAAGATTCTGAGTAGGGACACGGTTTCTTTCCTGAATCTTAGCTATCAACTGCAGGCACTGCTCGATCACATGATCTACTACTCGGCAATACCAACATGTCGTAGTTGGGTTCCAACAGTCTCTCGCTAGATGCCCGACCTAGTTACAGTTGTAACACATAACCTGGCCTCTTCCTCTTTCGGCCATACCACCACGACCACGACCTCCAAAAGAACCTCTACCTGATGCACCACTGCGGTAACCATAGCCATCATTTCTCTGTCCCTCATTTTGTACCCGATAGGCGTCATAGGTGTGCTTTCTCATGAGGTCATAACTACAACACTCATCTTCATTATGTCCCACAGACTTACAGAACTTGTAGTAAGGGTTCTTGGGGACTTGCACATACCTCTGTAGTAGATAGCAATTCTCAGGTTGATGTTGGCTAGTTGTCCGACAGATCTCATAATATAGCACAGTAGGGTTGAACGGGTTTGGTATGCCAGAATTCAGGAAACTTCTTACCGCAGGACAATGTTCCTTGTCCTGACCCTTGGTCCGGCATTGTGTGCACCAACCCTCTTCATGACCAGATTTTCCTTTCTTCATATCGTGAATCTCCAGAGCCATCATGGCCAACTACGCTTGGATTTGAGCGATACCAGAATGATCTTCGACAGGAGCGGTTTCAAGCTTCATCGCAATTTCCAGAGCCTCCTGCTGGTCAGCAACCTTCTGTTGCATGAGTGGAGTTCTGATATGCGGTAGCAATGCTGCAATGAACCATTCCTTGTGCTGCGCAGGTCCAATGGTGAAACTGAATTGGTCTAGCAGAACTTTGAACGTTTGATCAAAGTCCCACACTGATTCACCACGCCTCTGCTGAATCTCTTTCAATTTAGTGATACACTGCAACTCTGATTTCTGCTTCTTAAATTCCTTTATCATTGCTGCTTTTACATTATCCAAGACATGGTTCTGAGTGCTAGAGAACTTCATGAACCAAGTCAGAGCGCGGTCTCTAAAAGAAGTAACCAGCTGCGCTCTTTTTGTATCTTCATCCGTAATGGTCTTAGCAGTCCACACTGCTTCGCATAAAAACCAGAATTGTTCTGGATCCTCTGATTCAATGATCAATATACCTTTTTCAGCTAATAACATTTTAATTCTCAAACTATATGAATTTAAAAACTTACCCCTTGGTCCTTTGAAAAACTGTCGTTTGGCTTCACTAAAGGAACTACTCATGTCAATAGTGAACTCCGTCACAAATGCTTCAAGGGTTCGCGTTGTCCAGAAATCAACAGCACATGATATCTCGTTGTTCACCCTTTTCAGTATATTAATTCTTGCGGGGGTCCAATCAGGAAACTGAAGTTCTTGGAAGTTCTTCCTTCTCTCTGTCAACCTAGATAACCATTGGTGCAACTCTATGTGGATACTACCAAAGAAATTTTCATAAACATAAAAAAAAACATACCTTTGTAAAAAGTCGTTTGCACTACGACGCGGATCTTTGTTCTCTTGCTCAGCGAATTCAGATAAGTCTCCTCAAGCCAATCACTGATTTCCTTCACATAGGGTCTCCAGAACATATCCCTCGAGGTACGATGCAAACCCCTCTTCAGCAGATACTGAGTTCAACCGGAAATGGAACCAATTTGTTGGGCTATAGGGCAGACCTGGGTTTTATACCATTCACATCGCACCAACAAACGACCCACAGTGTTGGCCCTTTCGGCAACAACCTGCGAGCACGTTGCAGTCTCACCCGAAACAGCTATGGGGTGCCGCAGAATCAGGTTTCTGCAAGAAGAAGAGGGATATTACTGTACCTTTATCCTTTAATAACTTATATTCATATAACACAGAGCTTCAACATTCGCATAACTTCACAGCTAAATAAGCAGACAGTGACTTGCTTAACCATTTATTGGAAATTCACAGGGAAGTTATTTAGTTAGCAGTGATCTTATTTATCAGATATATATTTATCAATTCATGAAAGAACATAACAGAACAACACAAAGAACCACAACACAAGATATAATGTGGTTCAGCCCCATTGTAGGGGCTACATCCACAGAATTGTGTTTTATTCAACTCTTTACAAAAACCATAGTTCTGATCTGCGCACTTAGCTGTAGAGCCCTTCAAGTCCTCAAAGCCACACACACAGCTGCAGGCCTTTGCGCACACAGCTGTAGATTTCCTTAATCACCCAAAACCCTCTGTGCACACCCAACTGCAGATTTCCTTAATCACCCAAAACCCTCTGCGCACACAGCTGCAGAGGTCATCCACACACACAGCTGGGACTTAACCTTCTTACAAATAAGCCTTATCTTCGCATCAATTCATCTTACATCAAAAGCCTAAACTGATTTTTTTACAAGAGTGCTTATTTATAGTGCACTTATTACAAAACCATGCGCTGAAACCATGGGCACCCCGAACCCTAAACCCTAGACTTAAACCATGAGTTTATTACAAAAAAAAGGTTTTTACTCAACCCCGACACCCCTAATACTGTTTTGAGTCGTAACTCCGCTTAAAACTTCCACAAAAACCGCAGAGTTACCAAAATTAGGGACGGTTAAGGTGTGCCCCCCAACAAAGATTCAAGGAAAATGCAATAGACACATCCCAGATAGAGTGGTAGATAATGGTCTAGGGCTATAAGTCATGAGTCATGAATTATGAATATAATAGAACAAATCCATTGTAGAAGTCTATTGAATTTATCAATATATCAAGTGCTCAATGTAACAAACCGCAAATAGTCAATGAGACCATGAAACCAAAATATCTGACTACCACATACCTGAATACCTACCTGTGGTCATTCGAATAGACCATCGGGATCACCTATAATAGCAATGGTATCCTTTAGCCTCTCGTGCTTAGAGTAAGGCAACAAGTATCGTGACTTTGATGAGTTCTTGTTTGGCATTTTTTGAACCTGGAGGTTTGTGCCAATAACTAAGTTTGTATAATGGTATACAATTTGACCTGGTGTATAATCTTCAAATACATAACCTTTCTTCTTTTGTAAGTGGGAAACCTGTGTCAAATATTCCCCTTTGATAACCATTGACCCAATTGGAAAATCATTACCCTCGGAGTCGCTTAATGATATAATGAGGGTATGCTTCCCGTCCAAGAAACATGTTAGCCAGTATTCAGTGTGCCATTCATTGTCTCTCGGGGCAACCACTGCATATATGTGCCCTGCATAAAATAAAGTGCAAACCTAGGATTCAGCTAACTAAACCCAACTAGTCGTCAAACATTTCAAAGTGATCAACATAATAGTCGAACCTAGTTTTATGATATCTGAAATGTGGTCATAGTCATGTGAAATACTCGACTTCCCTTCCTCCAACTGGGATAATTCTGAATTTATTTGTCCGCCAATGGGGAGTGATACACGATCCCAGCTGTCAACCCAATCTGTGGATTCAAAGTTTTCCCATTCACCACTGCTACATGGATAACGAAAACAAGAGAGTTTTCTTGTCTACATTTCAACTATAGCATTGTTTTACATCCTAACTGAATGGAATGCATGAGTTCCTTGGATGGTATTGCACTCATTAAGGTGCGATCGATCTACATCAACCACCTCCCAAAAATATCTATGTAGATGTGCTTTTTGAGATGATTGATCTTCTTTCCTTCTAGCTCCCTATCCCATCACTGAAGAACACCATGCAACAATGGTATTTGCATCTCAGATGAGCGAAATAGTTGTGAATTTCATCTCTTTCCTACATAATGTAGTCTTAATGCATGCACCTGTTCCATCATGTTCCCCTTTTCCGTGTCTGGTCTCAAAATAGTTCCAAATATGTGGCACCTTGTGCCTCTTGTGGAGAATACATAGCCATTGGAAGACATATGAATTTTTGAATTTCCCTACACAACCATCAGACCAAATCCAATGTTGTTCCATCTATATATTGTTATCCTCCAAGTGTTTGTAAAACAATTGAAAGCTATGTTGTACAAAATCCAAGTAAAAGTGATACTCATTCAATATAACCATGTTCTCTTCAGTACTATCTTCCTCATGTCTATAGGTGATATGGACCATTATGCTGACCTAATCTGAGTGATAATATTGACTATGAATCTCGCTTTGTGGTTGAAGAGTGTAGTTTTCTACAAAATCGACCACTGATAATATAGTTCCAATATGAAATGTATCCCTGCACACTCTAAACTGCTCATCTTGCCAACGAGCCACATGTACATGCTTTACATACTGTTGTGTCTTTTCAAAGAATTCCTCCATGAAGTTGCATACCAGTACTTGGTAGATCAACAATAAATATGTACAGATCAATAGGTTGTTACATATATGAAGTAGTAATAGATATCAATAGGAAAAAATACTATTCAGGAACTCGTTGCTAACTTGAGAGGTGACCAATTGTATTTTTTTCCTTTCATTCCCTCCACCGATATCATATGTGACATATTTGAATCACTGCAAGTTCACTTCATGTATCCCATGTTCATGCTCATCGGTGACATGTATGCATTTGTCTAAAAATGCCATTCCACCACACCTTGGGCATGTCCCATCTACGCAAGGCCTTTGATAAAATGTGCAACCTCCTATCCTTCTTCACAAGATGCTATGGATAAACTCTCTAGATGATGTCAGTGGCAATGTAGTTGAGCATTCTTGTACAAGAGTGTTATGCAAAACACACAATATATGTATATATGTATCATAATAATAAGTGTACTCAATGTGATATTGACAACAACATGTGTTACGAGTTGTGTTTATTTTAACATACCATGGTTTCCATTTCTCGAAGGATCTTTGGACCAAGTTAAGTTCATTATGTTCATGCCTAAACCTCTCATATAATTATGTTTGTGTCATGTCAAGAAAATGTTTAATGTGGGACTCACAATCCCTTGAACCCATCCTCAATTTTAGTACATATTTTTGGTTGGATGAAGGTCTACTATTGTCATGCCAAAACTCTTGCACCAGAACCTTTACTACATCAATGAGCTTCATATCGGAGCATGGCAGCTTGCCAACGAAGGACCAGACATCTGTTTAACCAGAGTCAAGTTGTTCTCTTCTAGAACAATACCTATGGAGTGCTTTGATATCCAATCCTACAAGTTTGGATGTAGGCTTAAGAAGGTGAAGGGCCCTGGTGCTTTTGTTCACGATTGATTGTGACAACACACAGCGAGCTGCATTACGATCCTTTAAACGATACTTCTTTCCAATATTACTAAATGCATCTACCAAACTTCTGACAACATAAGAACTTGGTTCAGAACTATTTATCCTCTTTATCCGTAATTTTTTCCTAACAACAGTCATAGACCTAGATTTTAACAACGATATAAATAATCTACATTTATCTCCATCACATTTAGAATCAAAATAGTTGACAAGTATTTGTTGAGCTTGATATGCAATACTGCATTTAGACAACATACCTTCAAGCAAACCAATGAGACTTTCATCGATTTGTATATGTTTTGGAGTTATTCGGCATGAAGTTGCTAATGGAGGTAGGGAGGTTGGAATTGCACCCTATACCATATCACCCGGTCAATCTGGCGTTTGAACATGAGCTTCATGTCCTTCCATGTCTTCCTGATGGTCGGAAGGTGGCAATTGGAAATCCTCTTGAGTGGTCCGAACATCATTGTCTTTTTCGAGCATACCTTCGACATTCAATGTCTCTCTCACTTCGTCACTTGTATACCCACATTCAATTAAATCTGCAAAGGTTTTAGGTGGCCTTGGTGTGCAGCTATGTTTTACTCCTTGATCAGTGCAATGCAGTGCTCGTTCTTCTCCTGATATGGTGACTGAAGACCCCTTGAGTGAATGCTTTTGTCTTTCTTGATGTGGATTGGTAGGAAGAACTGTGGCATCCTCCAATTGGAATTGGTTGAGTGTCCATAAAGCGTCTTCGATTGGTCATGTCATTTCTTTTCTTCTCTCTAATTTCTTCAAGGATTTCATTGGGTATCCGCTTCCTTGCTGATTTTCTTGCTCGATTGTGTGAGTTTCCCATGACCACAATGATCAATGATATATATGATTTCCTTTGCTACCTCCTCAATGGGAAACTACCCAGGGCTTGGTTTCTTTCTTGGTCAATTGTGTCTAGATAGTCAAGATAGAGGGAATATTGGGAAGAATGTTGCATTTGCTAGCTCCTCAATTCCAAGAAAAACAATGGTAGAGATGCTCTATGGTGCTCCTCAATGGAAAATTCCCCAAGCTTGGTAAATATCTTGAGCAATTGTTTATACATACTCTTGAGCTAGGGGGAGATTGGGAAGAATACATTGCCTTTGCTAGCTCCTCAATTGCAAGAAAAACAATTGCAGAAATGTTGTATAGTGCTCCTCAATGGCAAATTCTCCAAACTTGGTTTCTTTCTTCCTCAATTGTGTCTACATACTCCACCACAGTGACCAAGTTAATGTTGCCTTTGCTAGCTCCTCAATTGCAAGAAAAACAATAGTGGAGATGCTATATATGGCTCCTTGCTCAATTAATGGATTCTTTCTTGCTCAATTCATTCTTTATTTCTTGCTCCTCAATGTATACCA
>LPNX010986458.1:86117-89572 GCA_001517045.1 Pseudotsuga menziesii | reverse complement strand
CTTGAGTCCCCTTCAAGTATCTTAGAACTCTTTTTGCAGCTGACCAGTGTCCTTCACAAGGTTTATGCATGAACTTTGAAAGTATGCCAACAACATAAGAATTATATGGTCTAGTTGTTGTAAGGTAGATAAGACTTCCTACCAGTTGTTGATACTTGGTCACATCTTCAAATTGTTTTTCTTCGCTTGATGTGAGCTTCATTTTCTGTTCCATTGGAGTAGATATAGGATTGCATTCTGTCATGCAGAATTTTTTTAGTAGTTCTCCAACATATTTTTTCTGAGATAGGAATATGTACTTAGGATGTTGAGTGAGTTCAATTCATAAGTAATAGTGGAGATGTCCCATATCTGTCATTTCAAAGATATTTTTCAAATCTTTCTTTATGGATGCTATATAGCTCTCATTGTTCCCTGTCATTAAAAGATCATCTACGTACACCACAAGATACACAACAGATCTTCCAACTTTCTTTATAAACAATGTTGCATCATCAAGATCAAAATGTTCGAAATTTAATTTCAAAAGATGCTCGGTTAACTTTTCATACCATGCGCGAGGCGCTTGTTTTAGGCCATACAAGGATTTGACAAGCTTGCATACCTTTTGTTCTTTTCCTTTCACAACAAAGCCTTCTGGCTGAGACATGAAGACATTCTCTTTCAAGTCTCCATTCAAGAAAGCAGTCTTCACATCCATTTGATGAAATTTCCACCTTTTATGAGCAGCTAAAGAGAGTAAGGTACGGATGGTAGCCCATTTTGATGTAGGAGAAAATGTTTCTTCATAGTCAATTCCTTCTTTCTGTGCATAGCCTTTTGCTACAAGCCTCTCTTTGTTCTTGTCAAGTGAGCCATCTGATTTGTATTTGTTCTTGTACACCCACTTGCAGCCAATTGGTTTGGTTCCAACTGGAGGTTCAACCAGCTTCCAAGTTCCATTCTTTATGAGTGCATCATACTCATTCTGCATAGCTTCTTTCCACTCAACTCGAGTAGAAGCTTCTTCAAAGGAAGTTGGTTCAAAGTTAGCAAATAAATTAAATTCACAATCAAATGATACATCCATGTCATCACCTGAATTATCTGCTCCTCCTCCATCTTCATGTCTTTTCGAACTTCTCGTTCCCATCTTTCCAACTTCATTTGGATGGACACTTTCAAGTGTCTTTGTGGCCCATTTAGGAATCTTCCGTGATGGTCCTGGTTGATCAGCTAGTGGTGCTTCATCATTGATTGAGAGTCTTTCAATTCTCTCAATCACATCATCTAGTTGAACCTCTTGTTCAAGTGAAGTAGCAGGAAATTATTCATGCGAGGGAGTTGGTGCTTCATATGGAAATTCCAAAGGTTGATACAGAATAGGAATCCCCCCTTCAAGGTTTGGAATTTCATATTCATTTTCAGAATAGTTCTTTGGATGAGGATAATTTTCCAGATGATCAAGCTGTCTCTCAATGGACTCGTCATTTTTATTAGTTTCAAGAAAAATGAAATCTCTGGAAATAACAAATTTCTTTTTTACCTCATCATACAGACGGTATGCCTTGGAGTATTCTTTGTACCCCAGGAAAATGCACTTTCTGCTTTGAGCACCAAGCTTGTTTCTTTTCTCCTTCGGAATCAAGGCATAAGAGGTGGAACCAAAAAATCTGAGATGCCTGACTGAAGGGAGATGGCCAAACCACATTTCATGTGGAGTCTTGTTATCAAGTGCATTTGATGGACTTCTATTTCTCAAATATGCTGCACATTTTGCTGCATCACCCCAAAACATTAGTTTTACATTCTTGAAAAACATCATTGAGAGAACTATATTCATTATGGTTCTATTCATTCTTTCTGCTACACCATTTTGTTGAGGATTGTAGGGAACGGTAGTCTGATGTGCAATTCCATGTTGGAGAAGATAATTTTCAAAAGCATTTGAAGTGTATTATTTTCCATTATCAGTACGAAGTGTACAAATTTTTTATTGTGCTTGTTTTTCAATCAATGCATGAAAGTCTTTGAATGTTTGAAATGCTTCTGATTTTGTCTTTAAATAGTAAATCCAACACATTCGTGAGTAGTCATCAACAAATGTCATAAAATACTTATTCCCATTTGTTGAAGGAGTTGGCATTGGGCCACACAAATCAGAATGTACTAATTCTAATTTTCTACTAGCTCTGAAATTAGATTCATGGAATGACAGCTTACTATGTTTCCCTAATATACATGCATCACATTTATTCTTCTCTTTGGGAATGGTGGGCAGACCAAATACACCATTCTTTCTCAAGAAACAAAGACTTTTATAATTTAGAAGACCAAATCTTGCATGCCATAATGAACTAGATGACAAATTACCTTCTCCATGCTGAGAGAGGTAGGCATAGTTATGAAATCTTATGGATGAACCCTTGAGCTTCAACAACTTTCCATATTCGTATCCAGTCATGATGACTTGGTTGTCAGAGGACTTTCTTATTTCAACGATTCCATCAAACATGTGGATGGAATGGCCTTGCTGTTGAATCTCCACCAAGGATAGCAGGCTTCTCTGCAACTCTAGAAGATAGAGAACGTTCTTCAACAAGAAGTCAGGGAATCCAGGAATCTTTAGTCGAATGGTGCCCATTCCCTTTGGTTTAATACTTGACTTATCTGCAAAGTAAACTATGCCATCTATTGTTTCATTCAGTTCTTCAAAACAGTCTTTTCTAAATTTCATATGTGATGTTGCACCAGTATCAAGCAGCCAACAATCTTTATAAGATGAAAGAGAAGTCATTTCATTAATTCCAAGATTACAATGTGCAACAATACAAGAATCAGAAGATTTACTAGCATCTTGGTCATCTTTTTTCTGGTTGTGCTTGTCTTTGATGGAGTCCCATGAAGCCCAACACTGATCTGATGTGTGCCCAGTCTTTCCACAACGTTTTCACTTTGATCTTTTTCTGGAGTTGTTTATGCCCCCTCTGCCTCTCTTGCTGCAATCTCCCTTGGAAGGGTCTTTGAACCGATTCTTTGTTTTCTGAACAAAGTCAAGGGATTCTTCGACAGGCTCGCTTGATTTCTTGATCTTTCTAGACCATTTTGGATATGTTTCCTTGCCATTGAGGACATCACCAACAATAGGTGCTATAGATTGCATTTTTACAACTATTAGTGTAATTTACAATATTGATCTTAATATGACAAAGAGAAAAACAATAACCTTGCAGGTCTACAGTCTCTGCCAAGGTGTCCAATGCAAGTTTATAGCATATATATCAGTCAATACAAAATATATCAAAATATATATCAGTCACTAGAAATAGATGATATTCTTCAGCATAAAACACAGTCTTCAATGCAGTCTTCAATAGGTTTTCAGCAGTCTAGGTTTACACAGCGCAAAACACCAGCAACATGTACCTCAACCAATGTATCGGGATCCAGATTTTTCCAAAAAATGAGTATCCCAT
>LPNX010986458.1:68617-81117 GCA_001517045.1 Pseudotsuga menziesii | reverse complement strand
ATGATGTTGATGTAGGGGGGAGAGAGGTAGGAGGAGGAGGGGATTTAGATAGAGGGAGAGGAGGATTGGGGATTAGTAAGAATTGGGGGGAAGAGGGGGAATGTTAGTCATAGGGGGTGACTTATGGATGTGTGATGTGGGTCTATGTGTGTGTGAGAGAGTGAGGGTTGGGGAATAGATAGGGGGTGGGGGCTAAGTGTAGTTGGATGAGTTGGGGAGTAAGAAAGAGCAAAGAGAGAGGTTTTAGGTGTTAGGAGTGTGAGAGAGGTGCTAGAAGGATGTATGTGTGTGTGTGTCAAAGGAAGAGAGAGAGAGAGAGGGGAGAGGGAGGTTTAGGGCGACGGGGTGTTAGGAAGAGAGAGGAGGAGGGGTTAGTATGAGTTAGGGGGAAGAGGGGAGTTAGGGGGGGGGGGGCATAAAATAATTAAAGTATTGGTATAATTGACAAAAAAATCACTCATTGTAGTATTTAAAAATGCGCTTCCATTTTTCTTTACTAAATCGTGCTCATGTTTTGTTTAAATTCAAAAATATATTCCCTCCAAATGATAACGTCGAGCCTCCACCCATGATTTCATGGAATTCTAATGCATATGTGTCTACTTCGTACTTTGCTTCAGATTCAACATGCCTATGCATTGGAGTATGATAAACCATGGCTAATTAAGCATTATATCCAAATTTTCAATATGCTCATGTTTAGCGGTTTGTCTAATTATGTTGCACACCTCCATTTTTTATGATATTTTAGAAACATATATGGTTTTTCTTGCAGATTCTAAATATGTAAATTTTAACAAGAATACATATTTTTTTCTATTTTTTTGTTATTTATCTTCTGTCATCACTCCTCAACTCAAAAAACACATTGGTAGTGTTTCATCCATATCTCTTTCATTTCTCAACCATTTAAAAAAAATTGTATGGTGCACTAAAGAACACTAACCTCTACATGCTATAAAAAACCCATTTCCAAATAATTGCATTAATACATTCAAACGCTGCACCCACAATCGATGTATCGTTTTTGAGGTTTGATCTCTTAGATAATTAAAAAAAATTAAAAATATTATTTTTATTATTGGAAAAATAGTCATTCACTAGTTCTATATGTTCTCTATATGTATACCAGTTTTCGTAAGTTTATTCCATCATTTAGACACTCAGACACTGCACCCACAAAAACATATACCTTATAATTTGTCCCAAAAATAAAAAGTTCCCATTAAAAAATATCTAACTTTAGAGAGTTAACAGCATTTTCAATAGAAAACAATTATATATTTGGAAAGTTCATTCAATTTCGTACATTTCTTATTTTTTACTCATCGCAAGATTCATTGTGTAAGTGTCTCAAAATATCCATGCAAGTTGATGGATGTCTGTTTTTTTAGTTTTGTATTACATCTAATGCGCCAAAAGAGACCCTCAACTTCTTGCACACACCCTATTGTTTACATTTACTATAATTGAAAGACACAAAGAATCCAAGTTTATTTCACTACGTAAAAGGTTCTATTTTTTATGCGCAGAAGGGTTCGACACAAATCTTATTTAATATTAAGTTAAATAATATTGTGAGTGAGTTGAAATAGTTGTGTCATATTTTATCCTAGGTTACCACAGTGAAAAGTGTTTTTCATAACATAAGTCTTTAAGACTAGGAAACATAAATTTGGTCACAACCTAATTCATGTTGCAGTAAAAGTCGGTCGAAGAAAAGTAAGTCTGTCAAAGTAAAAGTGATTTGGGTGAAAAATAACTCACATTAATTCTGTCACAGGTAATTTGGTCGCAAGACTTTCCGCGAAAAAGTAAAAGGGGAAAACAAAAAGGTTGTTTTGCGCGGTAACTCAAGTTAATTGTTGCGACCATCGTTTTTCACGAGATTTGGTATTAGAGAAAGTTTAGGAAATAAATATTGTCCTAAAAAGGGAAAAATATTTTTATAAGGAAAGTTAAAAATTAAAAATGGCTTCTACTTCCGATTCAAATATGTCGAGTTTACAAACTCCAATTTTTATAAGAAAGAATGATGAGTATTGGACTCTAACAATGAAGGATTTGTTTAGAGTTCAAGATGTTTGGGATATAGTCCAGCATGGTTATATAGAACCAGCAGATCAGGCAGCATATAATAATATCACACAAGCTGATAAAGATTCCCTCAGGGAATGAAGGAAGAAAGATGGAAAGGATCTAAGCTACATACATAAAGCCATGCATGAAAGCATACTCCCAATAGTAAAAACAACAATTACCACAAAGAAGGCATGGAACAGATTGGGGACTGCATATCAAGGCTTGGACAAGGTAAATACTTCCAAGCTATTGTAGATTCTTAGAAGAGATTTTGAATCTCTGTCAATGAAAGAAACAGAGTCAATAGACTCATTTTATACCAAAGTTGTTGGTTTGATCTATCAACTAAAATCTCATGGAGAAACCATAATAGACCAAAGGGTTGTTGAAACAATTATCACAAGTCCTCCCCCAAAATTTGAATCCTTGGTTGTGACCTTGGAAGAAAAAAAAGACATGACGGTGTTCACCATTGATGAGCTGTAAGCTTCACTCATCACTCATGAACACAGACTCGGTATAGAAAAAACATCATTGGAAGGTGCATTTGCAGCACAGTCATTTATAATTCGTGGAAGAAGAAGGGGGAGAAATAATTCTAGAGGTAGAGGAAGAAGCTTCTCAAAAGGAGGATGCAGTTGTAGTCCTGTAGATGTCACTAGTAGAGGACAGGATCAGAACCCAAGTTAGCCAAGTGGTCATAGTTTTGATAAATCAAATATTCAATGTCATTGTTGTAAGAATTTTGGTCACTATGCATATGAATGCAGGAAGAATTAGTATGACCAAGGAAAGCAAACCCAGAGCTAGTCGTCGAACACCAGCACTTCGTCAAGTGTAATGTTAATGGCATGTGCATCCCCAGTTGAAAGCAATACCATTCAAGAAATTCCACATGACATATGGTATTTAGACTTAGGCTATAGAAATCACTTAAATGGTAACTTAAATTTGTTTTCTAGTATAGATAATTCAACTCAAACAGAGGTTACACTTGGAAATAATGTCCAAGTCATTGTTTTGGGAAAAGGTATTGTTGGTATTCTAACCAAACGGGGAGAGCATAATTATATGCATGATGTTTATCATGTGGAAGGTCTGAAACATAATTTTTTGAGTATTGGATGGCTAATACAAAAATGTTATAGATTTTATATGCAGGACAATCACTGTGTGATTAAAGACATATGTCCAAGCAATCAACTGATAGCAAAAGTGTCAATGAAAAGCAATCACTTGTTTCCTTTGAAGATAGTTCCAGACAATACAAGAATTGCATTCAGAGCATAAAGTGAAGAAGAATATATGCACTGCGACAAGAAAGAAAATGACAGTGCTGAATTTCAAGATGCATTTCAAATAGAAATTCAGGATGATTCCTAGTTGTGGCATTTCATATTTGGACATTTGAATTTTGGTGGGATGATGCTACTGCACACCAAGAACATGGTGAAATGATTGTCATTGATTGAAAAACTAGACAAAGTTTGTGAAGGCTGCATTTTTTTCAAGCAACATAGAGAAACATTTCTAGTCAGAAAGTCAAACAAAGCATGCACACCACTTGAGATTGTGCACTCTAATATTTGTGGTCCAATGCAAACATATCCATTGGTGGATGCAATTATTTTCTTGGTTTTAGTGATGAATAGTCAAGAAAAACATGGGTATGTTTTTGAAACATAAATCTGATGCATTTATTTGTTTTCAGCAGTTCAAGGCACTCGTGGAGAACAAGAGTGGGCATCGCACCAAAATATTAAGGACGAACAGAGGTGATGAATATGTTTCAAATGAATTTCTACATTTTTACAAAACCCATGGCATATAGAAGTGATTCACTGCGCGATATACACCGCAGAGAGAAAGAACATAACCATTATGGAGATGGTGTGCAGCATGTTGGCAGCAAAGCATTTGCCAAATGAATATTGGGTTGAAGCAGTCGGAACTACTGTATACATTATGAACCAATGTCGAACAAAGAGTGTGAAGAACAAAGTTCCTCAAGAAGCATGTACAGGTAAGAATCATAGTTTTTCTCATTTAAATTTTTTTGGTTGTGTCACATATGCTCATGTTCTAGATGAGATCAGAAAGAAATTAGACAAGAAGGGACAAAAATGTAGTTTTGTTGGATATTGTGAAGACACAAAAGCATACAATTTGTATGATCCTATCGCAAGGAAATTAATCATAATTCGTGATGTTCAATTCATCGAGAATGAATCATGGGATGGAACCGTCAAGAAGAATGTCAAGATTGTGTCAAATGTCGAGCATGATAACATGACGGAGGAAGTGGTTCAAACACCACATGTAATTCAATCAGTCGTAGCACTGTTGACTCCCATGGCACCATGAAATGGTTCAATACAAGAGACATCAACACAAGTCTTGACTCAAGCTACACCGACTAGCACACCAAGAGGACAGTAGAATCCATCAAGCAGTTTGACATCAACAGATCCAGTGAAGACAAGAAGTATGTGTAAAATATATGAAGATGGTACACCAAATTCCTTCTCTCTCTTTGCATTATTTTCTTGAATATATGATCCATTAACATTTGAGGAATTTGTTGAAGAAGATGGATAGGAACAAGCCATAGATGAAGAAATAGAATGCATTGAGAAAAAATAGACATGGGAACTGGTTGATGTACCAAAAGATAAAGATGTAGTCAGCGTAAAATGGATTTACAAAACCAAGAAAGATGTTGATGGGAATGTGTAGAAGCACAAGGCAAGAATGGTAGAAAGAGGGTTCACATAGCAACCCAGCATGATTTCAATGAAACATCCACACCAGTTGCATGCATGTATACAATCAGAACTATTTTGGCCATTATTGCACAAAACAAATGGCCTGTTTATCAAATGGATGTTAAGTCATCATTTTTGAATGGATATCTAGATGAAGAAGTATATGTGGAACAACCACAAGGCTATGAAGTTCCAAGACAAGAGCATAAATCATATAGGCTGAAAAAGGAACTCTATGGTTTGAAGCAAGCTCTAAGAGCTAGGTATACTCGCATTGATTGCTATCTCCTTGAGAATGGATTTCACAGAAGTGAAAGTGGGACAACGTTATAGACCAAAGTGAATGAGCAAGGTAACATGTTAATTGTATTCCTGTATGCAGATGACTTAATATTTACGGGTACTTTTGGCATAAAAGAGTTTAGAACATTCATGGAAAGTGACTTTGAAATGACTGATTTGGGGCTCATGAATTTTTTTTCTGGGCATTGAATTCCAACAGTCTAAAAGTGGTATTTTTATATCACAATCAAAGTATGCAAGTACAGTTTTAAAAAGATTCATTATGTCTAATTTCAAGTCATCCTCAACATGAGTAATAATAGGTTTAAAATTGAGCAAGGATGATGAAGGATCAACTGTAGATCCTACTTTATTTAAAAGTCTTGTTGGAAGCCTTATGTATTTAACATCAACGAGACCAGACATCATGTATGGAGTAAGTTTGATCTCAATATTCATGGAGTCACCAAAAGACTCTCATTGGGAAGAAGGTAAAATAATTCTGAGGTATGTAAGTGGTATAAAAGACCTTGGCATAATGTATTCAAATTTAGAAAATTTTAAACTCATTTGATACATTGATAGTGACAATGGAGGCAGCACAAATGACAGGAAAAGTACATCTGGGAACACATTTCATTTTGGTACCAAAGTTGTGTTGTGGGATTCTAAGAAACAGCCCATAGTAACTCTGTATTCAGTAGAAGTAAAGTATGTTGCAACTAGAGGCACTGCATGTCAAGTTGTTTGGATGTGGAGAATGTTAAAATATTTGTCACAGAACCAGCAAGAACCAACAACCATTTTTTGTGACAACAACTTGGCCATTGTCTTCTTAAATAATCATGTGTTTCACAAGAAAAACAGGCACATTGATACAAGGTATCATTTCATAAGAGAGTTGGTGAACAACAAAGAAATATGTTTAGAATTTTGTAGGTTTGAATATCAGCTTGCAGACATCTTTACAAAAGCCATTGGAAAGGGATACATTCAAGTATCACTGAAGTTATTTAGAAATGACAAGTTCTTATCAATGAAATCTGTCATGAATAGAGCAAGTTTCAACTCTGAAACATTTTGTAATATTTTGTTTTAAAATTCTGATCTGCTCATAATTAAGCGGGAGTGTTGGAAATATTAATTACTTGCTGATCCAAATAGAAAATAAGCCAACTCCGTTAGAGTATGCAGCAGGTTTGAAAATGTTATATAGTCTGACAGTATGAAGAGGTCATGTCTCTCGTATATAATATAGCTGAATTTAATTGTTGAAGCTAAGTTTTTAGGTAGATAGTAATTACACTCTTTTATGTTAAGTCGGTAGCTTCAGAGAGAAGCAATTTTAGTCGATAGAAATTTCCTATATGAAGAAGATTGTAAATCTGTAATACACACATAAAATAGAATAGATAGAGAAGATAGATCATACAGAGAAGAGAAGTGTGGAGAAGAACCAAAAAAACTCTGTGAAGAGTTTGAAGCTCAAGCTTCTATTTTTTGAAAGTGTTGAGATCCAAAGCTCTATCAAAGATGGAACATCCTTGTAATTTCCAAATTTGTATTTATGACTGTAAGTTTTTTTATTCCTTCACAATAAATATAAATCCATAAGTTTATCTTTTAATGCAAGTTTTATTCAGCTTCTTCTCCATATTTACATGAGTGGATGTTGTTTACATTTACTGTAAGTGAAAGACACAAAAAATCCAAATTTATTTCACCGCTTAAAAGGTTCTAGATTTTATGCACAAGGGTTCACCACAAATATTATTTAATATTGAGTTAAATAATATTGTGAGTGAGTTGCAATAGTTGTGTCATAGTTTATCCCAAGTTTATCCCATGTTACCACAGTGAAAAGTGTTTTTCATAACATACGTCTTTAATGTTAGGAAACATAAAGTTGATCGCACATGATTTGGTGTAAACGTAATTCATCTAGTAGTAAAAGTCAGTCGAAGAAAATTAAGTCTATCAAAGTAAAAGTGAGTTCGGTGAAAAGTAAGCCGCAGTAATAGAATCGTAGGTAATTTGGTCACAAGACTTTCTGAAAAAATTAAGAGGGGAAAATAAAAAGGTTGTGTTTCCCTGTAACTCAAGTTAATTGTTGTGGCCGTTGTTTTTACCCAGAGACCAATGGTGGATTTTGCTATATTTTCTCAAATTATAGTCCTATATTAAAATATCTCTTCAAAATTCATGAATCGACACTTGCAACACATTTTTCCTTGACCTCGCCAAATTTGGTCACAGGGTAATTTTAAAACCCTAATTAACAATGTCGATCAATGTGAGCAGGGCATGGCAATGGTAGTTGGGATGATGGCTGGTAACTTAAAGGAGTAGGTGCTATCTCTATTCAACTTCCACCCAAAATCACCCATTCTTTGATTTTGAAAATCCTCATCGAAATCTTAACGATGTCGTCGTGGATGGGATCTTTTCATCAACCTTGCTCAACTTTGTCACATGGATTGTTATTTTGAAACCTTGATCATTTAACAATGTCAGTCAATGTGAGAAGGATATGGAAATGGTTATTAAGATTGATTCTCTGGAAACAGTTATCAAGATTGATTCGAGCTTCTTACATAGCACCTTAAGTTCCTACATTCTGTGTTGGTTATCGGACGAGACTCCTCGAATCGCAAACGGACCAGTAACATGGTGACGAATGATAAACAAGTGGAACTATTTAATTGGTGCTATAGTCGAAGAATTGTGACCTGGATAAGAAACTTTGAAAAAACCCAAAACAGGTGTTGAAAACCCATTTTCCAGAATAACCAAGAATCAAAGCAACAACTACAGTAGTGAGACTTCGGTCTCCATTATTTAACACCGGCCTATGTCTATAGACATTTTTATTTGAGATTTGGGAGGAGGTTGATTCCATGGCCGTAGCTCTAAGCAATTATAAAAATATATATATAAAATAATTGGTAGATAGCTAATGAATTGATAACCTGTAGAAATACATGGATAACTGATGAGTGGATAACCAAGGGTTCATGGAAGATAACTAGAATAATGTGAGATAAAATGAAAAAAATATAAATATAACGGATAGTTGATCAATAGAAGTATTATTTCTTGCCTTATATTAAATTTGTTTTTCCATAAAGAAAGGATTTTTTATGCATTTGTCACCTAATAATTTGATCCTAAATTCTTCTAATTAGCTCTCAACCACTTGAACTAACCCATCAATATATATATATATGAATGACAAGTGAATTATTAATATTTATTAAGAAATTATAATAACAATAATAACTCATATGTTAAAATTTTAATTTAAAAATATTTATATTTGAATGATATATATATAGGCATTTGGTGTAGTTTGAGTGATTTAGGAGGAATAATTGCTACCCTCGCCACTTAATAAGATCTTGTAAATTTACTCACTTTTCAAAAGTTTGACAATTTTCAAAGGGGTTCCCATCACTATGACCTTGAGTTGTGCATTATTGTGTAGAAAATGTATTATCTATTTTTAATAATTGTTTCTTATATTTATGCATGGAGCTTTATTGTTTGTTTGAATTCATTGGTGACTTAGTTTTCTTATTGTTTTTTTCCAAAGTTATCTTACCAACCCTCTCACCATTAACCCATTAACCAACACATTCTCTAATTTTGAATATTTCAACCATATTATAGGAAACAATATAACTATATTTGTTTATTTTTAATTTTTTTGAAAGAAAGTATTTGAAGTAAATTTGCTATTTATTCCACTTGTGTAGTATTTGGTTTAAATAAAAGGAACTTTGGGAAATTCCTAACACATTAAAGGATAAAAGAAGTTTTCATGTTTATAATTATTTTAATATTAAGAAGATGAAGAATGAAAAACATTAGGGTGAGTGCACAAACTTGAGGGAATTTTTAGATGCAATGGTAGATTGAAGCCAATCATTCAAGATCCATAAAACATAAATCATCTCAAGCAATGCCGACCATGCCAAGACTAGTCCCAACCCTGCCAACATGGTTTCCAATTAGGATAGTTAAGTAAAATGTGCATGCTCTATAGTGTACAAAAATGTGCACACATTGTAGTGCACAAAAATGTGCACGTGTTATGTAAAACTTGATTTATCCTTAAAATAGGTCAAGCCCGTCATTTTCTCCATAACGACGCGCAACAACGTGTTCGGGTCAAGCAAAATGAGCAAGGGTGAAAGTGATTTAGGTGATAAAAGGAAAACAAACTCCACCTTGGGGATCAATCTCTTCCTTGTGAGGTACTTACTCCAAATCCTCTCATGCTAATTTCCCTATTTTCAATCATTTATATGCCCTAATATGAATTGAAACCAATTTTTTTTTAATTTATATTCCCATAAAGAAATTTACATGCCCAATGGAAACCAAAACCCCAATTTACTCATAAAAAACAAATCATTTTGACTATTTGCATATGTATATTCATAAGCATCCTTGTGAATCCAAACCAAAATTCACAAATATGCAAAGTTTCTCAAGTATATTGCAAGGTTGCATAAGAAATTTACATGCCTAATGGAAACCAAAACCCCAATTTACTCATAAAAAAGAAATCAATTTCACTATTTGCGTATGCATATTCACAAGCATCCTTGTGAATCCATACCAAAATTCACAAATATGCAAAGTTTCTCAAGTATTTTGCAAGGTTGTATAAGAAATTTGCATGCCCAATGGAAACCAAAACCTCAATCTACTCATAAATGTTGGAATATAATCTGTCGGGATTATACGTTATTGTAAATATTAGGAATATGAAGAGACTCTCGGATGTGTGATCCCAAGAGTCATCGTAGATGTATAAATAAAGGAATTCTATGGAGAAATAATAAGAATTCAGGAGTTATTCCACCTGATAGTGGTATCAAAGCTCCATAACTCCTTCCTGCATGCCTGCCAGTCTGCCTGCCATTCTCCTGCTTTCAATATGCCAAACTCACTTCCATTGAAGAGGCTTGCCGGCTAAGCTCTGGCATATGCCCTCTGCATCCTCTTGCCAGTAGATGTTTCAAGAATTTCTACCCGCAGTCTAGAATTTCCCAGTCTGGCATATTCCCTGAGTGCATATTATTACTTGCATGCCATTCAAATAGCTCATTCCATCGACTAAACCCTAATTTTTGTCCATGCATTTCCTCTGCGTGTTGTACCTACTATTTTCTGTGATGGAGTCTGCCTATTATCTAAATACGTTCTGCACCTTAATCTTCTTTCCACCAGCGTGAAGTGTGAGACTCCCATTGTGGAGACTATCGTGACCTAGTGTGCTTGAAGGAGCGGTTGCTGTGTTGAGTAGTAAAGTTGACTGGAGCTACTATATCTGCGTGAAGGCACTCTTTTGATGCTGCATTGAAGAAGCTTCTGTTCTCTGCCTGCATTGGTGACTTTGGTTTGGTCCCGTTTTTCCTGCGCGTTCTCCTACGGTGTTTCTCTGCTTGGTGACTACTACTGCATTAGTTGTTGATGCCTACATGTGGCTTCTATGAGTTGGTGGAAAGAGATATTGTATAGTTGGAACTTGGACGAGTCATGCCTTTTCTCAAGCTACATGAAGCTTGAAGAAGTTGTCAAAACTCAGTGCGTGGAGGTAACAATATTGCTACTCTAATTGTTTGTGACCGTTGGGCTACACAAAACCTATTTTTTTGACCTAAGTCTATGCATTAGAGATTAAGTGGGAATTCGACAAATATTTTCATGTATTTTGAAGAGTGTTGTAGCGTTGACAAGAAGGTTGCGTTCTAATCTCTTGAAGAAAGCCTGCTTTTCTTTGACCTGTGACCTGCTCCTTTGCGTTGGTGAGAGATTGTTTTCTACTAGTTTGAAATCCATTGAAAGCATATTTAAAGTTGGTATTGTATGCTTGAGAGGATTAAGTTTGTATTTCAAATTTTGTATGACAATAGCAGAGACATTGACATTGTTGTAAATCTTGAGGAAGGTGGCAGAGGCTTAGACCTATACCTTTACTCTTTCTTCTTTTTCTCCTATTGTTTTAGTAGCAAGATTCAATCACAGAAGATGCAATCTATAGCATCTGTAGTTGCTGCCACTCTCACTAGCAAAGATACTTATCCAAAATGGTGGAGGAAGATCAAATCTGCCTTCATCTACAATGACCTTTGGGACTGTATTTGCGAAGGCACCACAATAGAGACAGAAGCTAGAGGGCCCATACCCAGAGACCCAGGACCTCCAGAATCCAAAAAGGAGAAGGCCATTTGGAAAACAAAAGACAAGAAAGCTTTAGCGGTAATCACTGCCACAGTCAGTGAAGAGGTGAGCCAGCACATATTGCCTGCAAAGTCATGTTTTTAAGCACTAAAAACGTTAAAAGATCTGTATGATTCACACTCTGAAATGGAAGTTATTCAACTAATGCTAAAACTATTCAGTTTAGAAGTAAAAGACAATGATACCATGTTAGTTTCCTCTGAAATCAAAGCTATCATGCACAAGATTTAAGCCACTGGTATGAAACCAGATCTTGCCCTTGCAGCATTTGTAAAATATTTGTATCCTTCTCACTCCAACTATCTTGAGTCGTTGCAAGCAAGTGACAAGTTCAAATCACTGACATTTGACACCCTGGTAGAGAAGATAGCTGACAGAGAGAAAGCTTTTGGTAAGAAGACAACCGAGCATTCTGGAGAATCACTTTGCTTTGCTCAAAAAGCAAAGAACCACACCAAAGACCAATCCAATGATCATCCCAAAGGACAAAGCAGCAAGAGAGGCAGAGGAAGAAGAAAATTCAGAGGTAGAGGAGGCAGAAACAACTCCAGCAAAAGATCAGATTTGAAGTGCAAGCGTTGTGGAAAGATTGGACACACAGCAGATCAGTGTTGGGGTTCGTGGGACTCCATCAAAGACAGACATAACCAGAAGAAAGATGACAATAAGAACCAAGATGATTCTGCTCATTGTATTGTTGCACATTGTAAACTTGGTATTAATGAAATGACTTCACTTTCATCTTACACAGATTGTTGGCTACTTGATACTGGTGCAACATCACACATGAATTTTAGAAAAGACTATTTTGAAGAACTTAATGAAACAATAAATGGCATATTTTACTTTGCAGATAAGTCAAGTATTAAACCAAAGGGAATGGGCACCATTCCACTGAAGATGCATGGATTCCCTGATTTCTTGTTGAAGAATGGTCTTTATCTTCTAGAGTTGCAGAGAAGCCTGCTGTCCTTGGTGCAGATTCAACAGCAAGGCCATTCCATCCACATGTTTTATGGAATCATAGAAATAAGAAAGTCCTCTGACAACCAAGTCATCATGATTGGATACGAATATGGGAAGCTGCTGAAGCTAAAGAGTTCATCTGTAAGGGTTCAG
>LPNX010986458.1:16076-68297 GCA_001517045.1 Pseudotsuga menziesii | reverse complement strand
TTCATGCATTGATAGAAAAACAAGCACAATCTAAAATTGGTACACTTTGTACTGACAATGGGAAAGAATACACTTCAAATGCTTTTGAATATTATCTTCACCAACATGGAATTGCACATCAGACTACAGTTCCCTACAATCCTCAACAAAATGGTATAGCAGAAAGAATGAATATGGTACGCTCAATGATGTTTTTTAAGAATGTAAAACTAATGTTTTGAGGTGATGCAGTGAAATGTGCAGCCTATTTGAGAAACATAAGTCCCTCAAATTCTCTTGATAACAAGACTCCACATGAATTGTGGTTTGGCCATCTCCCTTCAGTTAGGCATCTCAGAGTTTTTGGTTCCACCTGTTATGCCTTGATTCCAAAGGAGCAAAGAAACAAGCTTGGTGCTCGAAGCAGAAAATGCATTTTCCTGGGGTACGAAGAATACTCCAAGGAATACCATCTGTATGATGAGGTAAACAAGAAGTTTGTTATTTCCAGAGATGTCATTTTTCTTGAGACTAATAAAAATGACCAGTCCATTGAGAGACAACTTGATCATTTGGAAAAATATCCTCATCCAAAGAAATATTCTGAAAATGAATATGAAATTCCAAACCTTGAAGGGGGGATTCCTATTCTGGATCAACCTTTGGAATTTCCATATGAAGCACCAACTCCCCCGCATGAATAAGTTCCTGCTACTTCACCTAAACAAGAGATTCAACTAGATGATGTGATTGAGAGAATTGGAAGACTCAACCTTGAAGGAAATGAAGCACCACCAGCTGATCAACCAGGACCATCATGGAAGATTCCTAAATGGGCCACAAAGACAATTGAAAGTGTCCATTCAGATGAAGTTGGAAAGACGGGAACGAGAAGTTCAAAAAGACATGAAGATGGAGGAGAAGTAGATAATTCAGGTGATGACATGGATGTATCATTTGATTGTGAATTTAATTTATCTACTAACTTTGAACCAAATTCCTTTGAAGAAGCTTCTACTCAAGTTGAGTGGAAAGAAGCTATGCAGAATGAGTATGATGCACTCATGAAGAATGGAACTTGGAAGCTGGTTGACCCTCTAGTTGGAACCAAACCAATTGGCTGGAAGTGGGTGTACAAGAACAAATATAGATCAGATGGCTCACTTGACAAGCACAAAGCGAGGCTTGTAGCAAAAGGCTATGCACAGAAGGAAGGAATTGACTATGAAGAAATGTTTTCTCCTACAACAAAATGGGCTACCATCCATACCTTACTCCCTTTAGCTGCTCAGAATGGGTGGAAAGTTCATCAGATGGATGTGAAGATTGCTTTCTTGAATGGAGACTTGAAAGAGAATGTCTTCATGTCTCATCCAGAAGGCTTTGTTGTGAAAGGAAAAGAACAAAAGGTATGCAATCTTGTCAAATCCTTGTATGGCCTAAAACAAGCGCCTCGTGCATGGTATGAAAAATTAACCGAGCATCTTTTGAAGTTAAATTTTGAACATTTTGATCTTGATGATGCAACACTGTTTATAAACAAAGTTGGAAGATCTGTTGTGTATCTTGTGGTGTACGTAGATGATATTTTGATGACAGGGAACAATGAGAGATATATAGCATCCATAAAGAAATATTTGAAAAAGATCTTTGAAATGACAGATATGGGACATCTCCACTATTACTTAGGAATTGAAGTCACTCAACATCCTAAGTAGATATTCCTATCTCAGAAAAAATATGTTGGAGAACTACTAGACAAATTTTGCATGACATAATGCAACCCTATCTCTACTCCAATGGAACAGAAAATGAAGCTCACATCAAGCGAAGGAAAAGAATTTGAGGATGCGACCAAGTATCGACAACTTGTAGGAAGAATTATCTACCTTACAACAACTAGACCAGATATTTCTTATGTTGTTGGAATACTTTCAAGGTTCATGCATAAACCTTGTGAAGGACATTGGTCAGCTGTAAAAAGAGTTCTAAGATACTTGAAGGGGACTCAAGACATTGAACTCAAGTACTCTAAGGTGGATGACTTCAAACTTACTGGGTACTCAAAATCAGATTTTGATGGAGATAAGGAGACAAGAGTATCAACTTCTGGATACACTATGAGTCTTGGATCAACAGCTATCTCATGGAGATCATGCAAACAGTCAGTTCCGGCAGATTCAACAACGGAAGCAGAATATGTGGCTACAGCTGAAGCAACGAAAGAAATAGTATGGCTCAGGAAGATACTTGAAGATTTGCAAGAAAACAAGAGAACTCCACTCCATTATTGATTGACAATACTTCTACAATCAAGCTAGCTAAGAATCCCAAATTCCATGATCGAACCAAACACATCAACACAAAATATCATTTGATTCGACATCATGTAGAGGCCAAGAAAGTCCATCTTTGACATTGTCCCACAAATGATCAATTTGCAGACATCTTCACCAAAGCGATTGGACGAGAAAAGTTTGAAGATTCAGAAACATGCTCAGACTTACTAACACCCCTTCGGATTAAGGGGGGGATTGTTGGAATATAATCTGTCAGGATTATACGTTATTGTAAATATTAGGAATGTGAAGAGACTCTCGGATGTGTGATCCCAAGAGTCATCATAGATGTATAAATAAAGGCATTCTATGGAGAAATAATAAGAATTCGAGAGTTATTCCACCTGACAATAAAAAACAAATCAATTTCACTATTTGCATACGTATATTCATAAGAATCCTTGTGAATCCAAACCAAAATTCACAAATATGCAAAAAATTTCAAGTATATTGCAAGGTTGCATACAACTAAAAAAAAATTCAAGTAGAATTCATATCTTCCCTAAAATACATAAACAAATTACATGGTAAATCCCTTGCCTCTATCCGAAATATCGAAGCTGGTCATCCAAAAACATTAATAAACACCTTATAGTTTTGATAAAATTTTCTAATCCAAGTGTTAAAATAAGGTATAGAAGCTTCCCATGCTTAACAGATATTTCCCCTTGACTGAAGGGTACATTTTGGTTAAGGTCAACACAATGGAGTTCAACAATAGGCTTTAGGAAAATCAAGATACATAGGGAGGTTGATGTGTTTGATTATATGTCAATCACATACTATCATACATGATAGAATACAGTGGAAACCTTGAAACCATAAAAGCCACTATACACAAATACGCAAAGTCTCTCATGGGTGTATAGAAAGAGTGCATACAACTAAAATAGCATCAAGTGGAATCCATACATGGACCAAATTACATATAAACAAAGATGCTAAATGGACTATGGAGTCTAAAAAAGTTCACGCTACAACAAATAAATACATATATATCCAAATCCTTTCCTATACTATGATTTTATTCATTAATAACATCTTATACCACCTCTTCTAGGCTCTATCCCTTGCCTCTACCTGCAATATGGGAGTTGGTCCTGCAAGGGCATTAGTCAACACCTCACAATTTCGATGAAACTTCATAATTAAAGCCTTAAAATAAGATAGAGGAGCTTCTCAATCAACATATGCACATAGGAAATTTTATGTATGCGTCTGGAAATTGAAAGTAATACAAATTTAAGACATACATTTAAGATGAAAAAATGTTAAATGTTTATTCTTTAGTGTAAAATTCAAAATCAATTTTAAAATTAAAATTAAAAATAGTTTATGTTTTTATTTGTTGTACATTAGTTTTACACTTCTCATTGCTTAGAGATGTCATTATACCATGTGTTTATTTTTCTAATGATATTTTATTTGTATTTATGATTGCAGTGGCTACTGTGGACCACAATGCAGAGATTTTGAGAGTTAGTGGTCATTTGAGAGAGATTGGTTCTACTTGAAGGGGTGGAGATTAACTTTGCCACTCCTTGTCAGCATCATTGTTGACCATAGTGGATACCATCAACAGATCAAATGATGCTTTTCATAGCATAGCATCTTACAAGGAGACAAAAATACAAGAATATGTTGATGGATTGAGCTACAACCAGCATAGATCCAAATCCTAGGCTCTATCAAGCGCTGATAGGGATCAAATATTTGGAGGTGAAAACCTATTCTTAAGTCTTGCACTCGACTATCAGATTTGGTGTGATTCAAACCAAAAGACGCATCTTTTTATTTAAGGTCAACATATAATATTTTTATTATTAATATTTAATACTATTTATGGCCGACATATATTATTTTTTATTGTTTTTTTATTTTCCTAGGAAAGAACATTACAACATCTCCCCCATACATGGTTTTAAAACCATGTGCAAGGCCCTCCTAACACCATGGGTTGTTTAGGAGGTCGTGCACATGGTATTAAAACCATTTGCAATGACCTCCTAAACCATGTACAATAAAACCATGGGTTGTTTAGGATGCCTTGCATATGTTTTTAAAATCATTTGCAAGGCCCTCCTAAACCATGTACAATAAAACCATTGGTTGTTTAGGACGCCTTGCAAAAAATTTTAAATCCATGTGCACAACCAACCTTTTTTCTGTGGATAATTCAATTTTTTTTATTATTATTTTGTTAAGTAGGAACATCATCACATCTCCCCCATATTGTGTTGTTTTTCTGACGATGTTTTTTTTGTCGATAATCAATTTTTTTATTTTTTTTGTTTTGTTACGTAGGAACATTACAACATGTCCCCCATATTAGGTTGTTTTTGTGGCCGACATTTATTTTGGAGGATAATTAAAATTTTATATTTTATGGCTGACATTTATAAGAGGAACTTGTGGAAATTGAACCCAAGTGTTAGAAAAATTACACTCACAACAATTGCCAATTACACATGCAAATTACTCACAAAAGGAGACTGAATATGGAGCAGAACACTAATCTGTATTGAATAAGTGTACAATATCCAACCCTGTGAAGTCATAGGCTACCACAATAAATAATTACATGAGATATTTGAATGCATGAATATGGCATTCGAAGTTGGTCAATAGCAGGCTTACTAAATCTAAGCAAATCCCCCATAGGTGCATAAAGCACTTTCCAAATCTATCTAGGAGCTCACGAATTGGAAAATAAATTAGGAAAGCTAATAGGTGGTGGAAGGACAACTCATACATGATTTTCATAGGAGAAAAGAGTGGAGGATATTGAGGACAAAAAACAACTTAACTTCACCTAGTCAAACTTTCCCAATTGCCTTAAAACTCAGAAAAAGCAGGCATGCACTAGGGAGGCCAAGAATAAAGTAGATTTGATTCCAAGAGGTTTCCCAAGTGCTCCATGACTCAAATTTAGCAATTTTGACCACTATGGATGTGTGGAGGACAACTTGCATAAGATGGAATATAGAAACTAGGCAAATAAGACAAAAATTGGATTAATTAATGTCTAAGGTAGCTAACTATGGGTTGAATATTCTAACACCCCCCCTTAAGACTGAATTATGAGTAAAATATCAGAAAAATATAGGGCCTAGCAACAAGGCTTAGTCACCCTTTACATACTGTATGTCCATTTAACCAAGGAAAGAGGAAAAAACCTAGTGGGAAAAATCCTCCCTTAAACATGGATAGTAAAACAAAATTTGGAAATCTTGTCATCACTCATGCCTCACAGGATGATAAGAAATCCCCAGTAGTGATTTGAGATTGCTGAATGTATTCTCACAAAAAACTTTGGTGAAGATATCTGCTACTTGTTCTGAAGATGAACAGAAAAGTAGGTGAATGGTGCCATCATGCACAAGCTGTCTGATGTAGTGCATATGGATCTCAATGTGTTTCGTTCTCTGCTTCTGAACTGGATCATTGCAGATTCAAATGGTACTCTAATTATCACAGTAGATAGTAGTTGAGTATTCTGATTCGAAGCCACACTCTCCAAGTAACCCCTGCAACCATAAACATTGAGTTGCTGCATTTACAACTCCTCTATACTCTTCTTTTGTAGATGAGAGTGCAATGGCACTCTATTTCTTGCTTAACCAGCTGATTGGCCCTTCTACAAGCATGAACACATATCTTGATGTTGACTTTTGATCTGTGCTGTCACCTACCCAATCACTGTCAGTAAACCCAATCAAATCAAGATCAGATTTAGCTTTGTAGAAGATCCCATGAGTCCTTGTTCCCTGAACAAGGTTAAGGATACTTTTGGCTGCTCTCCAATGGATCTCATGAGGCTGATCCATGTATCTAGAAGAAACACTTACTGCATAATAAATATCAGGTCTAGTATGTGTAAGATACAACAAACATCCAATCAATTACCTATACAGTGTATTGTTTACCATAGGTGAAGAATCATCTTCTTCAAGCTTAACTCCTGAAAGGAAAGGAGTCTTGCTTGGCTTGCAATACTTCATATTGAATTTGTTCAGAAAATACAAGGCATACTTGGACTGATGTAATTTGATTCCTTCTTTGGTTTGAGCAATCTCGAGCCCCAAGAATTGTCTCAATAATCCCAAATCTATCATTGAGAAGGCATGGTTCATTGCATCCTTCAAGGAGGCAATTTCATCTTTTGAGCTTCCCGTAATGAGAAGATCATCAACATACAAAACAATGATCATTAATGAACCATGAATCAGCTTTAAGTAGACATTTGTATCTGAATTGCATCGAACAAAATTCAGTGATAGCAGAAAGCTATCAATCTTGGCATACCAAGCCCTGGGGGCTTGCTTAAGCCCATACAATGACATCTTTATCCTGCACACAAGAGATGGGTTAGTAGCAAATACTTGAGGCTGCTGCATGTATATCTCTTTAGTGAGATCTCCATTCAGGAAATCACACTTCACATCCATGTGGTGTACCTCCCACTGCTTTGAAGCTGCAATGGCTAAGGCTATCCTGATGGAGTCCATCTTTGCTACCGGTGCAAAGGTCTCATTGTAGTCTATGCCATGAACCTGTGAGTATCCCTTGGCTACCAATATGGCCTTGTACTTTAGAGGTCAACCATCAGCAGAAAATTTGGTTTTGTACACCCACTTACACTGAACTAGCTTCCTCCCTGGGGGAAGATCAACCAGCTCCCAAGTGTTGCTCTTCTGGAGTGAGATGAACTCATATTTCATGGTTGTTTGCCATCTTGGATCATTTTTTGCATATTCATATGTCTATGGGTCTAATTCAACCATCAGATAGCATTTCTCTTCAAACATAGGATCTTTCATGCACAGAGTACTCTCAAACTGAGATCTAGTCCTCCTAGGATCATTAGGATTTCCAGCTAGTTCTCCAGCTGCATGAATGGTCTTGGATGCCCATTTTGGTCTTGTAGGAATGTTAGGATATGCAATAAAATCATCATTATCAGACATATCAGAATCAGCATGTTCAACTATCTCTTCACTTACATTCATAGGTTCTGGTGGTGAAGAGGATTCTCCAACTTCCACTACTGCTAGGGGCTCTTCTTGAAACTGAACACACCTTTAAATGAAGGCTTTGTTTGTGCTCAAATTGATAAGCTTGCACCCTTTTTAATCTTCAGAGTAACCAACAAATAGACACTCTTGGCTTTGGGGCTGCAAAGCCTTCCTCTTTTCTGTTGGAATTCTAGCCCAAGCCCTTGAGCCAAAAATCCTGAAATGGGTCACATCTGGCTTGTGCCCACTCCATGCTTCGAAAGGAGTCATACCATCAAGATATTTATGAGGCACCCTATTCTGGATATAGGCTGTATAGTTTATAGCTTCGGCCCAAAACTTTGGTGACAAATTCTTAGCCTCCATCATGCAGGTTGCCATCTCTTTCAGTGATTTATTCTTCCTCTCAGCAACACCATTCTGTTGTGGTGTGTAAGGGATAGAATGATGCATCTGAATACCTACATCTGCACAATATTGAATGAACTCAAACTTGACATACTCACCACCATTGTCATATTTGAGGACCTTGAGTTTCCTCCAAGACTGGTTTTCAACCAAAGCCTTAAAGACTTTGAAGAGGCCAAAAACTTCAGACTTGTGTTTTAGGAAGTAAACCCAGCAATACCTGGAAAAGTCATCTATGAATGTCAATGCATATTTGGCCAGAATCATTGACATATGAGGAAATGGGCCAGAAACATCACTGTGGATCAACTCAAGAGGTGCAAAGGTTCTCTCGTGACTATCTTTCTCAAATTTATGCTCTGGGTGTTTTCCTAAGATGCAACCTTGACAGACTCCTTTGGAAAACTTAATCTTTGGTATCCCTATGACCATTTATTTTTCACTAAGATCATAAAGATACGTGTAATTAAGGTGGCCAAATCTTTCATGCCAAAGCTTGCTTGCCTCATTAGCATGAATCAGAAGAGCAGAGGGGTTTGAGTAGGGTAGGAAGTGTGAGAACATGTATACCTTTGAAGTGTGATTTGCAACTCCTTTTGCAATGACTTTACCACTTGAGATCTCTATGATCTCAGCTTCATCAGGGGAGAATATGACCTTCTTTGGAGACCCTGTGTGGGTCATCTGATACACTGATAAGAGGTTAGAGGCAAGACCTAGAACATACAACACATTGCTGAACTTACCATGGTCAAGATCAATCCTCCCTTTGCCCAAAATTTCAGTGAGAGAGTCATCTCCGAGTACTATTGGTGGACCTTTCGACATGTCAAGTGAGGTGAATGCCTCCTTGGTCAAAACCATATGTCTTGAAGCTCCAGAATCAATGATGAAACTAAGTGAGCTTGATGTGCCAGCAACCAATGCATGAACTCTCTCTCTGTCTTCTGAATTTGATCCTCCTTCCCTCTTCTTTGAGTTGTCTAGAAGGGAGATGCCATTCTTCTCCAGGAGTTGGGTCAGCATGTCTATTTGCTTCTTCATGCAGGAGCTTTCAGGATGATTTCCCTTACTGCAGTATGCGCACTTGCTCATTTCTCCTTCGTTCTTCTTCTTCTGAGGATTCTTCTTGGAACCTTGAGGCTCCTCTAGAGACTTGTTCTTGTCTCTCTTTTGCTCAGGTGGCTTCTTAGCTTTCTTCTTGCTTTTTGAATCCACCCTCCATTCTCCAGCAACCAGAGCTTGGTCTTTGGATGGTTTGATGGTGCCCATCATCACCAGTTTATCTTGTTCTTGTGTGAGAGATTCCATGAAATCTGCAAGGCTAGGAATTTTCCAGGATCGATCTGTCAACTTTGTGGCATAGAAGGTCAAAAAAAACACTGAATAGTCAAGGCCAAGATTCGAGAGTATGGCCAAGACCAGCTGATCATCCTTCTTTTTGATCCCACATTGTTTTAGCTGCAAAACAAGTGCTTTGAACTTGGAAAAATAGAGTTGCAAGGATTCAAAGCTATTGGGACTCAGGGAGATCAATTCATTTTCAATTTGATGTCCCCTCATCTCATCTGTCTTACCAAAAATCTCAGTAAGATTCTCCCATACTTCATTAGGCGATATTAATCCATCAAGATGGAAAAGGAGGTCTCTGGATATGCTCAAACACAGGAGACCATAGGCCTCATCTCCCCTGTTGTGCCGTTTAATCTTCTCTGCAGCTGCATTGGGCTCTGCTTCTATTACCATAGTCACTTTGTAGAGGCCTTTCGCTCTCAACAGTATCTCCATCTATTCTTTCCATTCAAATAAGTTAAATGGAGTCAAGATGATCTTCTGAGATTGATCCATAGCTCAGAAATTGTCCCGTCAGTCAGCAGAATGCTCCGAGTCAATGATTTTGAACCTGCAAAACAAATTGGAAGGAGAGAAATCAATCTACAAAGGCTCTAATACCATGTTGAAATTTAACCCAGGTGTTAGAACAATTACACTCACAACAATTTCCAATTACACATGCAAATTACTCACAAAAGGAGACTAAATATGGAGCAGAACACTAATCTGTATTGAATAAGTGTACAATAGCCAACCCTATGAATTCATAGGCTGCCACAATAAATAATTACATGATATATTCGAATGCATGAATATGGCATTCGAATTTGGTCAAAAGAAGGCTTACTAAATCTAAGCAAATCCCCCATAGGTGCATAAAGCACTTTCCAAATCTGTCTAGGAGCTCACGAATTGGAAAAATCAATTAGGCAAGCTAATAGGTGGTGGAAGAACAACTCATACATGCTTTTCATAGGAGAAAAGAGTGGAGGATGTTGAGGACAAAAAACAAGTTAACTTCACCTAGTCAAACTTTCCCAATTGCCTTAAAACTCAGAAAAAGCAGGCAATAAAGCAGAAAACGTAGACATGCACTAGGGAGGCCAGGAATAAAGTAGATTTGATTACAAGAGATTTTCCAAGCACTCCATGACTCAAATTTAGAAATTTTGACCACTATGGATGTGTGGAGGACAACTTGTATAAGATGGAATATAGAAACTAGGAAAATAAGACAAAAATTGGATTAATTAATGTCTAAGATAGCTAACTATGGGTTAATTATTCTAACAGAACTTTACATGAGGAACGTTACATAACGTTACAAGATCTCCTCCATACTGGGTTGTAGAGCGCCTCTTGGCGCAATGAGATTAAGAAGCTCAAAATAACAAAAGAGCATATATATACACACTATTTAGAGTGTCTGGGATGAATGACATTCCAGACCGCAACATACCACATATTTCCATTGAGTGGTGCATATTTCAATGAATTAGAGACCATTGGATGGACGGATGGTATATGGTTTTTGATATTCACCTGCACAACAACATGGAGGTACCATTGTACTTCCTCTGGAAACTTTATGCAGAGTTTTTGATGGGAAAACATGTCAACTATTTTGACATGTTGGGGTTCCAGGGAGCTGGTAGGAGGATTCCCAAAAACTGACCCAATGTTAGGCATAGAGATGCCAATCAACAGATACCTCCACCCCGTGTCCAGATACTGAGGTCATACATCCCTTCTGCACATGATATGATAACCCAGACACAGGAGGAATTTCTTACGCTAGTTGAGATGATTTCTCAACACACCAAAACTATTCACCAAGAAGGGTCGTCTTTCTCTAGTGGGGTACAACCACCTACTTCCGGTGGTAGAGGACCATCTATTGGTAGGGATAGACTGACATCCCATGTTCCCCACATCAAGTCATATGTGTGCATAATGTGTGGTCAATCATGTTATGGTCATGAACCAACACACGGTACCTCTACAATGACTGGTGGTCAAGTAAGGACATTGCAAAAACTCTATTGTTGTTCAATTTAATTTTTCTATATTGTACACATTAAAAGATTCTTAATATATGCAATTTTTAATCTTGCAAGAGATTTATGCCTCTAAGTGGGGTGGTAGTGTACCTGGTGTTGTCGTATCTGAGGCTCAAAAAACCAACACCAAGGTAATATTTCGGTATGTGTCATTTTGTTAATACGTATCATTTTGTTAATACATGTGTTAGTTAATTAATTTTTTAAATGGTCTAATATTTGCAATTTTTGAAGTTGCGAGAACCACATTTTGAACAGGATGCCGAAGACATTAATCTCAGTGAATTCCTGCCAAGTGGATTTTATGATTACCTCGGTAATTTAAGTACATGGTTAATGACTAAATATTGTTCAAATTATTTATTTATTACTGTACACTCCTTTATAGATTGTGGATATTTATAATCTTTAAACTTGCAAGTGCTATCTGGCTCTGCAGAGGGGCAAGAAATTGTTAGCAGCGACCCCTCCCATGGGGGACATATGTCCTAGGAAGAGGTAAGTATATTACATGTTTGTTTTTTAGTACATATTATTCCCTCCCTTCATGTCCATGTCTAACTATGGTAACACTTTATGACTGCAGACTTCAATGCAAATCCATGCACCACCTCTTTGGTTTAGATCTCCACGTAGTCCAAACATAGATAAGTGTGTTGTCTACACCAGATGAACTTCTTCCATAAAAAGAGAGGGTTACCATGATGATGAGCCTATTGATCCCAAGGTTATGTACACACTTCCAATGGAAGTTGTTGGTTAGCATTCAATTCACTTCACAACTAGTTTGTCTTAATGTTATTTTTGCATGTTTACAACGCCAAGATGTAGAGTCCTCCGTGTTAGATCTTAGAGGGGTTTTTGATGTTGTAGTCAATGCTACATCTACAATGGGGATAAGTCACACATAGGTATCTACTTGAATATTTGTACGTGTACCATTCATTTTTATTTTGTATGGACATGCGATGTCTAACTATTTTATCATTTGGTGAATGTAGCCACACCCCGGTCTATTAGTACACATGACCGAGGTTTATGTTCAACCTATGTATCCTCTTGCTACTAAAGCAGGGATAATTTTAGGGGCGAATTTTATCCCAGTGGGCTATTTTTTCATGTTTTTCTCCCAAAAACGATTCACCATTGTGCATTTTTTGAATCCCTGTTTCATCNTAAAATTTTTTCACCCTAAAAATTGCCAAATTATTATATAAACGATATAAAATCCTTGGAAATTAAAATATTTTTTGAAAAATATCGCCAATCATTTTAGAGTTGGCGTTTTAAGAATTGGTAATATTCGCAACATTTATACACTTTTAAATAAGTATGGTTCCTTAAAATCATCCCTGTACTGAAGAAACCCAATTTCATGCCCTAGAACAATTTTTTTCGATGAGATGTTCATTATTTACATAATTGGTTAGTACTTTCTCATGCATGTCCATGTTGATAATTGTTGAGATAATTGACATAGTTTTTTTATTTATAGAGAAGCATTGCAGAGAGACTCTCTGCAATGAGAATTATATCAATGGCTTATATACCCCAGATGGATACAGTGAGTGTTTATTTTATGTACAATTGATTCGTGTTTTAAATTCTCAAACTATGTTAGTGTTGGAAAATATTAGTATAGTTACCTGATAAAGAAATACTATGATTGATTTGTAGATTCCAAAGATTCACAGTGGTCGTGGACAGAGGCAGCAAGCATCAGAGACAGGAAAAAAGAAGAAAAATATAGATTTTTGATGTGTTAGCCCAGGACAAATCTGTACTTTTGTGTACAAGAGGAAGTTAGAGTTTAGGGGCGCGGTCTAGGATAGGTGTACTTTTGTTTGCATGTACATCAATGATGTTTTTGATACATGTACATTGAACAGGACATATATAAGGGCCTTCTACTTTTGTATTATAGCTTTCATGATATAAACAATATTTCATATCAAGTCTCTTGAGATCTTCATAGTTTGGTCTTATGTGTGATCATACATCAGTGGCCAAGAATGTCTATATGTGTAATGTTCCCATTTTTTGATAG
Organism: Pseudotsuga menziesii; assembly: GCA_001517045.1. Classification (NCBI taxonomy): domain Eukaryota; kingdom Viridiplantae; phylum Streptophyta; class Pinopsida; order Pinales; family Pinaceae; genus Pseudotsuga; species Pseudotsuga menziesii. Next base: position 55,114 of record LPNX010986458.1, on the reverse strand, counting down.
ATTTTATGATTGCATGGAGATATCAGTTATAAAATTGAGAACAATTAACAATTACAACATTGTGTAATGACAACAATGTACATTTAAATTGGTTTTTACCACGGTCTAATTGCATATACAATGTTAAATTAACAATGTTAAATTGTATTCACAAAAATGCAACATACCTAACACACATACGCACCCAACACACCTAATCAACTGACCCAACTAAGTGGAATACAAAAGCACCTTACCCACATAACAACCTAACAAACATTTAAAGGATGCACGAAGTTGACACACTTAAGTGATGAACCTTTGTGGTCTACATAAATCAAATTGGTGTTTAGCATGATGTCTTTCAACTAACGAATATATGGGATGCACATCAAACCTAAAAGTATCCGAGTATAAGGTTGATTTAAAATAATGGTTATGATTATTATTGTTGTATCTCCTACACAGTATTCTATCATTTTGTTACTTTTCATGGCATTTGATGAATCACCTCAAGGACCAACTTTAACGCAGTAGCCAATGGAGTGTTAAAGTTGAAAGAGATGAAAATTATGTGTGATTTTATTATAGTTTAAAATGATTGGAGAAGTACTATTCTGAATCGTGTTTTATAGTTATGCTTATGTATTGAAGTATATTTATTTACCTATATCAAATCTGAACTAACCCTAAACTTTAACAGTATAGCCCAAAAATAATTACAAATGACTTTAATAATTTAAAGGACCATTCTCGAGTTGTTAATTAGTTGTAGTATTACTCATTTTTATTGTTCTACCTTTTTCTAAAATGAAAGTGACGAACTTGAGTCCACAAGCTTGTATTTGATTGACTTGGAATTGAACACAAAGTTCTTATATCTAGGTATTGTAAAGGAAAAAGAGTATGAGCAACACCCCAGTGCTCTGCTCGACCCTTTGTATGACAAATACCTTTGTGTGATAAATGTGACTAATAATGAATGTGATAAAACTCTTGTGTAATTTATTGGCCCTATTATTTCCATAGTGTTATTTTATAAATTTCTCTAAATTATATTTGTTGTATGCTCTGGTGTAAACATTTACCCAGTAGTACGGTAAAAAAGTTCGACTATAAGAGGAATAATAGGAACAAAATGTACTAATAAGGTAGCCTTCTTATGTGTGCATCCAATGTGTAACTCTTAGTCAAACATAGATATTCGATCCATGGTCATCATTCTATGGAACGTTGAAGCTCACCTCCTATAGGCTTTCAGGGACACCTATTGAATCCCTACCTAGGGAATAGAATTCCAATTGTGCATCAAAACTAGGTTTCGGTGGGTCATGCAAGTGTGTTTTGGCAATTCCCATGTGGGAACACTAGCCACAAGTTCAAGGTCAAGGAATTTTCAAATTTGACCCCTATGTGCTAAAATTCCACATTCTCTTACTAAGAAAAACCCTAGTTTCCAAAATTTACCTAAAGCATGATCCTTTGTCCATGGAGCCAGAGACAGCCAACCCTAGCACTATCTCAATTTCTTGAATCAAACGGAGTTGATGGTTCATCGATACAAAACACAGTCATCATTCTATGGCACATTGAAACTCACCTCCTATAGGCTTTCAGTGACACCTATTGAATCCCTACCCAGAACATAGAATTCCAATCATCCATCAAAAATGGGTTCTAATGGGTCATGTAAGCATGTTTAGGTAGGTTCCAAGTGGGAACCCTATCCACAAGTTCATGATTGAGGAATTTTCAAAGTTGACCCCTATGTGCTAAAATTTCACATTCCCTTATTGAGTAAAACCCTGGTTTTCAGAATTCACCTAAATCAGGATCTCTTGTCCATGGATCCAGAGGAGAGAGCCACCCCTAGAACTATCCCGATGTACTCAATCCAATGAATTCGACAGTTCATCGATCTGATCCATGATAATCATTCTATGGAAAATTGAAGATCACCTCTTACAGGCTTTGAGGTACACTGGTTGAATCCCTACCGGTGCATAGAATTCCAACCGTGCCTCAAAACTAGGTTTCAGTGGTTCATGCAAGCGTATTTAGGAAGGTTCCATGTAGGAATGCTATCCACAATTTCACGGTCGAGTAATTTGCAATGTTGACCCCTATGTACTAGAATTTCACATTCCCTTACTGAGCAAAACCCTAGTATATTCATATTTACTCATTTTGAGTCACGTTAATCTTTCGTACACTCTTATACCATTATACAAAAATTACCCAAACTTTGGGTTTCGTTGGAATTCACCCATGTTGAATACTTCTTTCCTAATTGAGCCTAAAGGATCTCTTCTACTTTCTATTTGAAACAACTTGAAACCTATTTAAAAAATAAGAACCTTCTATTTTTTACTTCTATAGCTTTTATAACCATGCTCGTTTGCTATTACTAAGTAAATTAAAGTCATAATTTTTAAAAATTACTAATTTTGCCCATTTCTGCATTTTTCCTGCATGTTCACTTAACTTCCAAGAACAATTTTAGAAACTTATAGAATAAAATAGAGGGAGAGCCAAAAAAATTCAATTGACCTTGATAATACTCATGGAAATAATTACTCAACAACTTTTATTTCTTTGATACGATGTTCTAATCACATTTTTATAAAATTACAAAATTGACTACTTTGATAACACATTTTTATAAAATTACAAAATTGACTACTTGATACGATGTTTTCCTATAACACACTTATCCTTGGGATGATACCATAATGCACCACTTCCACTCTCTTCAGTCATGTTAACACCACAAGGAAATTCTCAGAATCCTCAATGTATTTAGGGGGGTGATGGGGGTCATGGAGCAGTTCCCCTTTGTGGCTTCCATCCACTACTATAGGGTAGGTCAAGGGTAGTGCCCTCATTTGTTTTTTTTTGTAAATATTTTATTTCACTCAATTTGGCACATAAGATCGATGCCATTTTTCATTTCCTAGTACATGAAATCTCAGCATGCAAACAACTACTCTTCATGTTATTTGCACATGTATGATCTTAGTCCACGTCACATTACCACTTATTGAACATAAGTGGTTTCAGATTGACGATAAATTTGTATATAGAAACCATCCTTGTGAGCCAAAAATGTGCAAACTCTGAACCCGAAGTGTTATCATTAATCATTATTCCCCATCACCCAACAATCTGATCCCCATTCACCTTTTCACTTTGTCACATGCGGTAACCTATTCAAGATTATGTTGTGGATGGTAAACAACATACCTCCTTCCCACATGGATCCTACATGTCATATATCCTACCAATGTGTTGCCTCACATCACACCATCCACATAGCACAAGTGGGGCCTATTTCAAATATTCTCAAATTTTCAAAATTTTATAATTGTGTGAAATTTTTATTTTGGAAACAAGGGGATCTTTATGAAATTACTACTAGCCCTGTTTCACATTCTAAAACTTATTTGTCACTTAACAAAACCTAATTTTCATAGAAGAATTTATAATTCCCACCTGTAAGTGTGGATTTATGGCCCATACATCTCCAATGCTGGAACCAATATCTCTATAATCGCTCTATCACATCCCTATCCATCAATTTAACCAAATAGAAGCGGGCATCTATCCATTATGGGTTTCAATATTTCAACCCATGGCCATATTACGAATTCATAAACAATAAAATGCATGTGCGGATACATAAATGGAAAAAAAAATTGAAAGAAACTCTATCCACACATGCAAATCATGCATATACAAGCAAATTTATCACAAACATAAAACAAGAAATGCATTTCCCTTCACCGATCCAATTTCCTTGTACAACACAAGGAATGAATTTCCCTTCATTGATCCATAGTTCCCTAAGGAAATCAAACCCTTATAGTGCTTACTAGTGTGTGCAATAAGAGGCCAAATAGGTGTATGGTGTTGGAGAACATCCTATATTGTCAATTCATGGATTCTATAGCATTCAAAAGTAGCATAACTCAATGGGTAAATGTTCAAATCTTTCCAAACCTCTATTCTCACTTGCAACCATCTCTTTTTCCCTTAAATATGCAATTTTGTTTCCAAATTCAAAGTTCTAGGTAATGCATAGTCTCGTGATGGTAATCAACAACAAGAGGGAGCTCTAAGTAGTGTAAAAGTTGTGTGAATAATAATGATGATGAATGGTAGACTCCAAGGAATACATGAGAGAATGATAAAAAGACCACTAATTGTCATAGAAGTACATGTGCCCCTATGCTCCCATAACTACATGAAAGTACCTTTCCCACCAACCTAACACATACATTCAATGATTGGATTTAATAGTCAAAAGGAAGCAACTAGATCATTTAAGGCACATGGTAGAAATTGGATGAGTTTGAAGGTTGGCACTTGGCAATTGAAAATTTAATCTCCCAGAAGCTCCATTTCCTCTTCCCCTCTATTGTAATCATAGCCCCTCTATTTCTCTTTATATAACCATATTGGAACATTTTATTATTTTTCCAACATAATATTTACATAGCTTTCAAGTTACCATGACAAGATAATCATACGGTCCAATTAAAAGTATTTCCATCATACATGCCTAGCCATTTTCTAGTTGGGACTTGGCCTTGAGCTCCACTCTAGGAATCTATAACAGTATATTTACATCATTTACATAATTTTGATTTAATACATTCCAAGTCAAAACTGGGGATATTGCACCATTCTATAGGCCCGTCACTAATGGAATCGTCAATTTTTGGAAAGGAGACAATCATCCATACTTATCCAAATCCCCTACAATTCATCAAACATGGGATAACATACGTAATTTCCACCATAAAAAATGGACAATGTACTTGTAATAGTTCCATCTAAAGATTAAGTAGAAGAATGGAATTATGAATCACATTACAAATTGACTCAATCAGCCTCCAATTATGTACAATGTTGACCATAATGATCAATTATTTTGGACATGAGACCCTTAGGTTTCCCCAATTGTATGAAAATTAACCAATACTTCATTGTTACCTATTGAATATTGGGCATAGGTAAACCATTGTTAGAATTTCACACCTAAGATTAACTTGTATGCTACTTAGGGAATCTTTCTATTCCTTTAAGAGAGCATGAGATGTTAATTTGGAAGGCGCATTACAATTGAGTGGTAGGGAACTTTCCTTGTTGAAGATAGTGGAAGTGTTGTAAAACTACTTCTACTAGCCAAAGATCCAATAGAATTTCATTAATTATATGATATCATGCACTAGCTTAAATTCCATAACCAAGCCTACCATCAAGAAGAAAGGGTTTTCTACTCCTTAGGAAACTCTCTCCAAGGACTACATATTCAACTTACCTTCAACCAAACATGAAAATGACAATGTATTTGTAGAACTTGTTGATTTGTTCTATATGATGCAAATTTTGACACCCTACAAGAAGATTATCATAGAAGAGACCATTGCTAATATCTATTTAATGTTGTTAGTGTTCCTTTCAATCTTACACAAACCATTATTTTAGATAGGGATAGTAACTTTCTCTATTTAATTTCACATAAATTTGAGGTGGGATATAATTTGATGTTGAATTTACACAAAGAGTACCTTACAGTCCACCCCATCAAAATATCCACACATTATGATATAATCCTTACAACATCACCAAGGTTTTATTGCTAAAAATGATTTTGAATTAAGGATTCCCGTTTCCTTGGCTTAGAAAGGGGAATCCTTATTATACCATATTTTCCACCTCTCTTAGACACTTGAGTTTGTATGCAAAATTTTCACGTCCTAGAAGTTGAGATATCAACTAGGCTCATTACGGCCCACATTCCTTTTGCCACATCATTTCATATTGTTATTGTTTTAGATCTTTAGGGATTTTACATCTTAGGAAATCACTCTCTATGTTAAAATTTAATGTTTTCCTCTTGTAATGTAATATTATGAATGAGAACTAATGACACATGTTTCTTCAAATATAAGCTACCACCATTTTTGCAACTAGCCTATATTGTTTGCTTTTTACAATCTTTTCCACTTCATTCATCAATAGATTTTGGGTTTCACTATATTAAATTGTTCTCTATGTAATATCTCTTTGTGCTCTCATTTATATGTAACTTTCATTAGATTCTCTACGTAATCTAGATCATGGAATTTGTAGAAAAGGAGCAACTTCAATTTGTGAGAGAACATTGGATTAGATATTAGAGTACGTGGGTGATATGAACAATAAAATCATCCCTTTGGATTGCATATCATGGGTTTTTTTATAATGGTGCCACGATTTTCTATACTAATAATGATCCTCTATTATGTGACTTGAAGATTCATATTTGTGGTACCAAAAGGGAATCCATGTTATAGTTATCACTAAGATATTAAGTAGGTTTAGGGGTTTGGACCAAGTTGAATACTCAAATTATTTTAGGGAGATATAAACCTAATATAATGCATCCTAATTGACCATAGGCATAGATTAGGTGATTTGCACCCTTAATTAGACATATGAAGTTAGGGAATTCTCCAAATGGGTTCCCTAAAGGGTGGAAATGAGTCAAACTAGTGAAGAGGGATAGGAATCCAAGAGGGAATATGGACCTAAGGAACCCACCCTAATGTTGAACATCCTTATAAAGTCACACATCTAGGTACATTTTGAGGTTACAAGAAGTTGATCCACCACTTAAAATGGTAATTGATATGTGTGTCATGATTCTAACACAAGTGCAGACTACATAAAGCACCTACTAGGAGTTAGAACATGTTTGTAACTACCTATGAATTCCATATGATATACATGCATAAACTCCATTTGAGTATAGTTTCTAGTATTCCTTCTTTAATCCTATATTTCCCACTTATTTTGTAGTAGAGTTTTCCATGATGTTTAAAACTATATACTATTAGAAAATACTATTGTTGTTAATTAAAAGTCTCCACATCTTTTCTTTACTAATCATTTAGTATCTATCATATATTTCTATTTATTTACTCATTTATGATATATTTTAAAAATATGATCTAATAAAAGAAATCATGTTGTTTCTTGATATTAATTTTTAACTCATCTTTCATTCCTTTAGAAAATCGAAAGATTGTAGTAGTCCTTTAGTGAGTACTTTTAAAACTTTTCTAATAGGAATTTTTCTGAAAGGACACATCTTGTGTGTTATGAAAAATTTTCATTTGAAAAGAAATGACCACTTTGTTATTTAGTGTCGAGCATTTCTATAATGTGCTTCTTATTTTCAACAATAAATGTTATAGCACTCTTTTATTTTGCACTCTACTTGTGCATAACTAAAATACTTATTCATATTTCTAAATTCAACCATAAAATAAACAATTAAATTAATCAACTAAAATTCCTCATTTGAGGACTCAAAAATATTTTAGTTAAGTTACAACTATCCTCAAAAATATTTATTTAAGTTACAAGTGTGAGTATAATCATAAAAGTAACTCACCACAACTGTTCACATATGAAACATATATTTTTTTGAAGTTAAGGGGCTTTTAAAATCCCATCTATCAGGTGTAATTTAAAACCCATTTAGTAAATTCTGATTTAGCTTATGGAGCTTTCTAAACTATGATTTAGCTTATGGATCAGGGTCATAAAATCTGTCACGGGGTTTTCAATAAACCGTGCTACCAAAACAACCAGTATGGAGTGAAAATGCACATACATTTCAAGGAAAAAATAGGTTTTTGTTCAACAACTCTAACCTGATCACGTTTGAAACATTCAATAGTTTATTAATCCTCAATATCAAACCACCTTAGACGATGGCAAAAACCAGCTATTCAAATTTCACACAGACTCTCGCTTCGGATGAAGCTCTTCTCCAATACGATAGTTTTGCCAAAAACTGCAAACACTTTTCTTCCTTCCCAACTTGAATGGGACGTATTCGGACTTTCATGGTTCGAAGAGCAGGGGAGCTCTCAAGCAAGCAGCCCAACACACCCATTTCCTTCTCATCAAAATTATTTATATTTACACTTATCGTTTCAAGATTGACAAAACGATCAGTGTTTACAGATGGTGGAATCTGATCTGTACCTAATTTCTGCATAGAATAGCAAAGCAAAATTAATCATCTCTTGCATCAAATAAGTGAATAAAAACAATATTATCATAAAAAAATCTTACCAAAACAAACATGCCTCTCATGTGCAAATCTTCAAGATGAGGAAGCTTCTGGAACAGTTCGAGAAGAGGAATTTCCATTTCTTTTCTTCTTTCCAAGAAGGGCGAAACATAGATGTCAAGCTTCTTCAGTAATTTTAACGTACCCACTATCCCCAAAAATTCCTCTGCGGAGAAATTAGATGTTTCTCTTTCGCTAAAGTGCAGCCACAGTTTTTCAATCGCATTAGTTTCAGAATTCCATTCGAGGCTCCGCACTGAGTAGGAAAGCTCACGAAACAACAGCCTAATGAGTCGTAAATCCTTGATGGGATACTCAGAAGATAACGTAAGAGCTCTAAGCTTCGGACAACTGACGCTTAAAAGATCCACTGGCTCGTGGAAGCTGAACCATAAATCTTTAATGTTAGGACCGGAAATGGTAATATTCGGTAGCCCACGGTAATTGAATACGCTAAGCTTCTCAAGAAGCGGGCAGTGAGAAATAAAGAAAGTCAAACAGCTATTTCTGAATTCCACATTGAAGAATTCGCAAGCAACAAGATTGTTGAATCCAGAAAAATTGGGTGGAATATGGGAGACAATAGTGTCAGCGAGTCGGAGCGTAGTGAGACGAGTACATGAGAAAAGGGTACAAGGCAGAAAAGAAGGGAAACGAAGGGAAAGTGTGAGATCTTCGACTCCATGAAAAAGCAGAGTGTTGTAGATAATTTTGTTCACTTCATGGGGATTAACAGAGCCCGAAGGGAAATCTGCCGGACTCAGAAAAAGTTTGGGAATTTGTTTGTAAAGATCTCTCCATCTCTTGGAGAGAACTGAGCATTTCACTGCATCTTTAATTGGGAGTTTGGATAGGATCACGGACAGTAATTCACCTTCAAGCTTGGAGATCCTATCTGAAGCAGGCGGCATGATGATGATGGTCGAGGGTAGAAGGCCTGTGGAGACGTTAGGGTTTGTTAGGTAAAGGGGACGCCAACGAATAAATTAAATAGCAGCCAAAAAACAGATACTTCTGGTTATCATTAGCAAATGGAATCAGATAGTGCCATTTATATTAATGGTGGCGCCGGCTCTGATTTTCACGTCGGCTGCTCTATAATGAGCATAAAAGTTTCATGATAAGGAAGTTATCGGAACTTATGTATTCTTTATCATAATTTAAATTATTATATAAGGAGATGGGTAGATAGGAGGCACGCCAATATATTACTTTATTACTTTAATTTTAAATCTATATCTTTAAGTTAAGATGGTTCCAAACTTTCATTATAAATATATATTTGTCCTTGTTGATTATTATGATCATTAATTAATTAATAATTAAGTAAATATTTATTAAAAAGTTGAGTTTGACTTTTATTTTATTGATTTTATGGTAATTATTAAAGAATCTAATATATATTGAAATTTGGTGTAAAAGTAAATTATGATCAATTACTTTAATTATATAATTAAAATTTTAATAATTTTTATGAAAATTTATTGATAATGATGATGATTAATGTCTACTTAAATCAATTTTGGTTTATCGTACTTTACTAAGGGTGTTACTTGGTTTGCTTAAAAATTTTGTTATGTGCTTAAAAAGCTTGGCAATAAGTTTTGAGTGCTCACTATAGTTTTGGCAAGTTATGAGGTTCTAAAGGTTTGTATTGTAGCAAATATTAAGAAACTCTGAGGTGTAAGTAGGGCACTCTAAGAGAATGTGATTTTCATCTTCAAAGCTCAAAGACTCACAAATATGGAAACCCCTTTCAACCCACAGAGTTTTACGAATAGACCAATGCCCACTTTCGCTATCGAGCTCATGAGAGTTCATTTGAATCTTGGCTATATTAATTTTCTTCCTTGAACTAGATACTACCAAAAGATACCTCTGATGTTCCAAATTACGGTTAATGACCTCCTTATATTGTCTTAATTTTCTCTTAACCACTAAATTTTTCTCCCACCACATTTTCTCTTTACACTTAGAAGTAATAATATTTTTGACATTATCGATATTCTGCAAAGTGTCATTTTCATCAATGTCCCAATGATTTAACCATGGGGTCTTCACTCACTAAAACTATTCCATAGTGCCTTTGTTTAAGGGATATTAAAAAATACCCATAATTTCACTAGATATTGATAAATAATTACTAAATTCATTTTGTCCATGACCCCAACCAATACATATTTCCAATTAAAAAAACCCTATTTTTAAGAGGTATTCCCTATTTTACTAGATATGCCCTTGTATACCCCAAAACACCTATAAACCTCCCATACCTTAATCCCTGCCCCCTAATACCTACAATATATTGACCTTATTTTTCACAATTTAAAACTCCCCTTTATGAATGAACATGATAAGATATTGCTCAAGAAGGTGAATACCCCGTGGATTTAACCAAGGAGTAGTATCTTTACACCAACTCCGCTTGAGGCATAGTTGGTTTTGACTCAAGAGTTTTAAGCAATTTTAGGATGTCTCTTGTTTCTCATGTTATTTATCTTGTGCTTGTACATCAAGTACCTTGTCATAGCCATGCTATCAATGGGGGAAAGACCCACTTTTATGAGGAGAATAGAATAAGGTGTATTGCTTTTAATTTTGAAGTTATAAGTTATAAAACACTTCTATATTTTCTCAATATTCCTCCAAGATTCTCTAGAAAGGTTGCACCCCCATACTTCAGATCCGTACAAGATAACAGGGATTATGAGATTTTCAAGTAGAAACTTATTTTTATGCCACATGACCAAGTTGGTTGATTTACAATTATTTTCGAGACCAAAATAAGCTTTCCACCCTCTGTTAATCATTTTTTTAATCCTATCGTTCCAATTGAACTTTTGATGAACATCAATTCCGAGATACTTGTAAAAAGTCACTTCTTCCATTTTTCTATTATCATAAAGAAAATCTCTAGGTGTCTTTAATAGATTTTATAATTGAATAATTTTTTTCGTGTCGGTGTTAACAATCCTACCCATGTTAGAGAAAAATTCTTTGAGAATTCTTAATTGTTTATCGAGATCACAGGGACACATTTCCATAAGAACAATATAGTCAATACAAAGCATGAGGATAATAACTATCCCAACCAAGATCATGATGGCGCAACGTGCTTCTTCTAAACATCTTTCTAGTTTATCAATGTAAATACCAAAAATGATAGGAGAGAGGGGGAATCCTTGCTTAACTCCAATATCATAGTTTATATTTATTGATCAACCCCTCATTATTTTTAAACTTGACAATGACCTTTTCATATAACTTTATCATAAGAACTCTCAATTCAAAAAGAATCTTAACATGTTCTAGCTTATTCCAGAGATTATTTTTGGACACCATATCAAAACACTCCATATTTGATTATAATTTAATTTATAACATATTTTTATATTAAAAAACAAAATTTAGTTAAAATTAATTTAAATTTATTAATGAAATCTTGTTAAATATTTAATAACATTTCGAAAATAGTTTAAAAATATATACAATATCTAATATTTAAAACTTAAAATTAAAAAATCCAGTTTCCCAACACGTTGTCTTACACATCATAATATGTACATATCTTGTACAAATCTTCTAAAATTAAAATGGTTAGAAATTCAAAAATGTGTTTCCATTTAAATTATAAATTATTTTAATTTTAAATATATAATTAATAATTCAGATCATTTTTAAATTTGATATATTTTTATAAAAATTCAATTCTTATGATGTTGACATAAAATTTATATTATTTTCCTAGCACTTCATATTTTTAGATAATTCAATAGTTTTATCCTACAACATATTAGGAAATACTTTGTAAAAAATATTTGGGAGACCACCATATAAGGATTTCAAAAGGAAAATATTTTTTTTTTCTTTTCAACAAAATGCATAAAAAATGTATATGTGCATGTGTCTAACTATATCATACCATATTAAATTTATCTTATATTTTTTTTAGAACCAATATGTGTGTATTCATTTGGATTTAGTGTTGTAATATTAGAAACTCACATATAAACTTAGGATATAATATTTAGTCATTTTGATCAAATTCCTATGTACTAGATTAGGTAGTTGGCCTCTATATACCACTACTTGGTCAACACTTTCCATAAATACCCCAGGAGCGCACTTGGCATCATTCTAGATAAGATTTCATTTTATTCGAGCATGTCCATCAATACACGTGTGCCCTCCTGCTATTTATGTCTTTGTCCTTCTTTTTCAACTTTTCACTAGATTAGGATAAAGCTAGTCATGTGGCAATTGTCCTCTTTTGTGGCCAACCCATCCTCCATAATTTTATCTCAAATTTCCATGGTTAGAAAGGTTTTCCATCACTCATTAGTTACCCCACTTGTTTTATCTAATTCATGACCTCTTTGATAGGCTTGGAAAGTGTTTTTTGTCACCTTTGGGGTTTTTTCATATTTTAGTAAGCTTGCCTTATGAGCTAGTCAGAGTTGCCTCTTTGGCAATTCGATTTTCCTTTACAAGGATGTATTATCTATGTAATATTATCATTCATTGATGATCAGTTAATTAGGTCTTCATTCTTCATGTGTGTTCGTTATTATTCTTCTCTCTTTATGCTATTTCTCTACAATTCTTGTGAGTTTATTGTATGCCTAGATCTTTATCTTATTTATATGAAATTCCTTATGCCACCTTGGCTTTAGAATTTATACATGGTATGAGAGCTATGAGAGATCATTAGTTAATACTCCATTTCATAGCTGCATTTTTATTTTGTAGGTAAAACTTCAATATGGATTTGAGAGTATTAGTTCCTCTTCTTACTCCATTCACAAGTTATTCATAGTGGAAATTGAAGATGATTTCATCTCTAAAGAGACAAGGTCTCTATGAGGTATCTATTGGATTTGGTAAGGAGTCTTATGAAGAGATAAATGACTGGTTGAATGACTGTGATAGAGATTTTGGAGCTATATGTTTGGTTATTTCTCCAAGCATGTGCTACCTTATTGATTTTGTTGAATACCCAAAGGATCTTTGTGTAGTGGGGATTTCTCCCCTACTATCCATGGTTTTTGACCCATTCTCATTTTATGGTTTTTTAGTCCTTTTTGGAAAGAGAGGGGATAAGTCACAATAAATGCTCACCTTTCGTGTATTTATGGGGGAATGAATAATAATGATTTGGACCATTTTTGGTGGAATTTTAGTTGTGAAGGTCAAAATGTAGGAAATAATGGTGGGATAATTATGTATAATTATGGTTTGGACCATAGATATCTAGGTGAACATAGAGAGCAGTGTCCAGCAGTTCACCCCTATAGGTCATTAATTATCATTAGTTAAACTCTAATCCCCATCAATTAGAGCACTTCTATTCCTTCTAGTGCAAGTTTGCATGATTCATGGGAATATAGGCACCTTTGTTCACCTACCCCCTTCAGTTAACTGATTGTAATTGATTGGAACTGGTTATTAACTGATTTAGTGATCGGTGGTTGCACTAGTTAGCTATAATGGCGACTTTCCCACTCCTAGTTAGCTCTAGAGTTAGTCTGGGTTGGTAGATTCAACTACCTAAGTAGGTATTCAAATTATTCATTGATGTTGTGTTATATATTCACCCATAATGTGAATAATAAAAAAATGGAATATTTCTCATATTGTTCTTTGATCATTTTTCTCTTATTTCTATTATGCAATCTATGTGAAGACAATTTTTGTCCCAAGATCTGCCTATCAGAATATAATATGGTATCAAAACAATGGCAAAATATGAAAAAGGTTATGTCATGCAATGTGTTCAAGAATCTCATGAAAAGTGTTTTTGGGGAGACCTTCACAATTTATTTATAGGATGATCCAAGATTTTTTGACCCATGGTATTTTATTTTGCATGGTATTTTTCCATAGTTTTTGACCCATTCTCATTTTAGGGTTTTTTGGTCCTTTTTGGAGAGAGTGGGAATAAGTCACAATAAATGCTCAACTTCCATGTATTTATGGGGGAATGAATAATAATGTTTTGGACCATTTTTGGTGGAATTTTAGTTGTGAAGGCCAAAATGTAGGACATAATGGTGGATAATTATGTATAATTATGGTTTGGACTATAGAGAGTTAAGTGAACATAGAGAGTAGTGTCAAGCAGTTCACCCCAGTAGGTCATTAATTATCCCTAGTTAAAATATGATCCCCAGTAATTAGATCACTTCCAGTGTCTCTAGCACTATTTTGCATGATTCATGGGAATATAGGCACCTTTTCTCACCTACCCCCTTCAGTTAACTGATTGTAACTCGTTATTAACTGATTTAGTGATTAGCGGTTGCACTAGTTAGCTATAATGGTAACTTTCCCACTCCTAATTAGCTCTAGAGTCAGTCTAGGTTAGTAGATTCAACTACCTGAGTAGGTATTCAAATTATTCATTGATGTTGTATTATATATTCACCCATAATGTGAATAATAAAAAAATGGAAGATTTATCATATTGTTCTTCGATCATTCTTCTCTTATTTCTCTTGTGCAATCTATATGAAGACCATTTTTGTCCCAAGATGCGCCTGTCAGAATATAATATGGTATCGGAGTTTCATAAGCTCTATTACAGAATTAGAAAGGTTTCACAATAGTTTGGAAAGAAGGTTCATGATCGGGTTCACGATTATGTAGCTACACTAGAAATTGAGCCTGTTGATTTCATCAATGTTCTTTGGTTAGGAGGTGATTGCACAGATCTCGTTTTCATATCTGATTTTATGTTCATATTTGATATTTTATGTTGTCACATCAAGAAACATTCATATGATGCCCCTTTATCACCAAAAGATGAGCTACAAGGTGCTTCTCCTCGTGATTTTTTTCTACACAACATTGAAAAATGGATACATGATCAAGGAATATACAACCACTATACAGAGTTTTTCACCAAGAAGTAGTGCTTCTAGCTTATTCAAGTGAAGAAAAAATATAGAGTGAAGATATTCATTTAAATCCTGTGCCAGGTCCATTTTTTAGGAAGGATTTTCCCCATGCGGTTTTGTCATTTCCCTGATTTTCCATGGACAAATAATGTTTGCATTTAGATTGTAATGGGTGACCTTTGGTCTTAGTTACTAGGGCCCAGGTAATCCAAATTAAAGATTAAGGGGGGGTGTTAGGATTATTATTAATTCTCCCGTTGTCTCCTTTGACCACATAAATCCTATTTGATTAATTTCCATAGCTTAGGAGGTCTCATCACTTCACCAGTGCATGGGGGACATAACTAGTGGAAATTTTCCACTTACTCCACCTATTTGCATGAATTTAGGAGCTCAGGGGATCAATCCATATTTCATAGGAACCCACTCGAAGTGTCACCATTAGTGTCTAGCAGTTCACCGCAGTAGTTCATTAATTATCCATAGTTAAACTCTGATCCCCATCAGTTAGATCACTTCTACTGTCTCTAGTGCTAGTTTGCATGATTCATGGGAATATAGGTGCCTTTGTTCACCTACCGCCTTCAATTAACTGATTTCAACTGATTGTAACTGGTTATTAACTAATTTAATGATCTGCAGTTGCACTAGTTAGCTATAATGGTGATTTTCCCACTCCTAGTTAGCTATAGAGTCAGCCTAGGTTGGTATATTCAACTACCTGAGTAGGTATTTGAATTATTTATTGATGTTGTATTATATATTCACCCATACTATGAATAATCAAAAAATGTAATATTTCTCATATTGTTCTTCAATCATTTTTTTCTTATTTCTCTTGTCCAATCTATGTGAAGACCATTTTTATCCCAATATATGTCTATCATAATCTAATAGTAGTGACAGGTTTACCAGATTTGAATATTGATCATGAAGGCACTTGCAAAGGATGGGCAAGAGGAAAGAATATCAAGAATCCATTTCCGAAGAGTGAAACAAAGACTAAAGGTGTGTTGGAATTAATTCATTCAAATGTATGTGGTCCAATTGCCTCCACATCTTTGAGTGGTTTTGAATATTATGTTGCATTTATTGATGACTGTTCAAGTAATACATGGGTATATTTCTTGAAAAAAAGGATGAAGTATTCAAAAAATTCAAGGAATTCAAAGCCTTGATAGAGAATCATTCAGAAAGAAGAATTAAGACACTTAAAACAGACAATGGTGGAGAATATACTTCAAAATATCTTGATTCCTTATATAAATAAGTTGGAATCAAGAGGGAACTAACCACTCCCTACAATCCTCAACAAAATGGTGTTGCAAAAAGAAAGAATAGGACCATTATGGAAGTATTGAAGACAATGATACATGATCAAGATATTCCTATGAATATATGGGTTGAAGCAGCAATAACAACAGTTTATTTACAAAATAGATTATCCCATAGTGTCCTTGGATTCAAGACTTCTGAAGAATTGTTCACAGGAAAGCCTAAAGTAATCCATCTCAAAATATTTGGTTTTCCAGTATATGTTTACATTCCAAACGAAAAGAGAACCAAGTTGGACCCTTCCAAAAAGAAGGGAATATTTGTTGGATACTATGAAGTCTCCAAATCATTTAAAATATACATTCCAAGATTCCATCACATGAATATTAGTAGGGATGTAACATTTGACAAAGAATCATCTCTCAAGAGATCTAGAAAGTGTTGGCACGAAGAAGTATATGAATAATATGTACCTCCTAGAAATGTAAAATTTGCACCCTCCCCTGAAAATGAAACATCAAAGGACCATGATATGCTAGAACCTCAGGAACCCCCTACTATGAATATATCATGAAAGAGAAAACTTGCTTGGGTAAGAGAAATTGTACAAGAAGCAGAGAAGTGTGGAGCTCCAAAATGTTCCACAAGAATAAGAAAGAGATCAAATCCATTCTCCAGTTATGTAGCTTTGATGTGTGACATTGTAGATTAATAACCTACTAGTTATGAAGAAGTTGTATAGAAGAAAGAATGGGTAGAATCAATGACGGAAGAATACCAATAAATAATGAATAATGATGTTTGGGATATATTTCCCAAACCAGAAGGAAAGAGCATGGTATCTTCCAAGTGGATATACAAGATAAAGCATGTAGCTGATGGAAGTATTGAGAAATAGAAGGGAAGGTTTGTGGCTAGAGGATTCTCTTAGAAAGAGGGAATTGATTATGAAGAGACATTTGTGCCAGTATCAAGGTGAAATTCCATTAGAACCATAATGGCACTTACATCCATGATGAAGTGGAGTCTACACCATATGGATGTGAAGACAGCCTTCCCAAATGATCTTATTGAGGAAAAAGTGTACATATGATAGCCACAAGGATTTAAAGTTGAATACAGACGAACTCACATATGTAAGTTGAAGAAGGATTTGTATGGACTAAAGCAAGCTCCTAGATCTTGGTATGGAAGGATAGATGTATTCTTGATGAGCTGGGGATTTACCAAAAGTAAAGTCAACCCTAACCTTTACTTTAAGGTTATGGATGATAAACCTATCATATTATTACTATAGGTGGATGACTTATTTATGATAGGAGATGAGAAACAGATTGTAGAGTGCAAGAAGAAGCTCGTCGAATAATTTGAAACGAAATACCTTGGATTGATGCATTATTTTCCAGGTCTAGAAGTATGGTGGAGCCGAGAAGGAATCTTTCTCAAGCAGGGAATTTTTCCCTAGAAATCTTAAAAAGAATTGATATGTTGGATTGTAAAGCCATGGCCACACCCATGGATACCAACCTAAAGTTGTTATATGATGAATAATCAAAGTTAGTGGATGTGACTTAGTATAGACAAATTATTGGGTCATTGATGTATCTGATGAATACCAGGATAGATATATGCCTTGTTGTGAACACCTAGAGTAAGTATCTAGTTAAACCTAAACATGTTCACCTGATAGCTACAAAGAATGTGATGAGGTACCTGAAAGGTATGATATACTTTGGTCTATGGTTGAGATCATGAATACAGATAGTATGGTTATACATATGCAAATTGGGACGGAAGTACCTCAAACAGGAAGAGCACCTCATGTGGATGTTATTGTCTAGGATCTTCCACGATCATATGGTTTAGAAGGAAGCAGTCCAGTCTTTCTCTCAACATAGCTGAAGTAGAGTATATATCAGCTTGTTCTTCTAGTTGTGAATCCATATGGCTTAGAAAGTTTATGTTAGGTCTATTTGACCTAGATTTGGATACCACGGTGATTCTTTGTGACAACCAAAGTTGTATAAAGATGACAGAGAACCCATTGTTCCATGACAAGTCAAAGCACATAGAAATACAACATTTTTACATACGATATATGGTACAAAAAGGAGCTATAAATCTCTAGTATGTGAGTACCGATAAGAAAATTATTGATGTATTGACCAAGCCTATATCTCGAGTAAAGTTTGAATAATTTCATGACAAGCTTAGTGTAGTCTGAAAAGACTTGCCTCACAAGGAGGAATAGTGATGATGGTGTTACAAAAAAATTTCGAAATGGGAGCGGGTTGATGATGATGTGGACCCTCCTTGAAATGGGGAGAATATTGATGATGTTGTGGGCCCTCCTTGAAAAGGGGATCAGCTTTATGATGTTGCAATGGGATTGTATCATCCCTAGGAATTAGTCCTAAAGTGATCTGTAGACTGTTGTCTCCGTAAAAGATGAGGATTGCATCATCCTTGGACTTATGTCCTAAAGTGATAGGGATTGACCATCCCATAAGTGCCTCAGATAAGGATTGCATCGTCCTTGGATGTATGTCCTAAAGTAATAGGGATTGACCATCCAGCAAGTGGCTCAGATGAGGATAGCATCATCCTTGGACTTATGTCCTAAAGTGATAGGGATGAACCATCCTGTAGGTGGCTCATATGAGGATTGTGTCATCCTTGTACTTATGTCCTAAAGTGATAGGTATTGACTATCATATGAGTGGATCAAATGAGGATTGCATCATCCTTGGACCTATGTCCTAAAGTGATATGGATTGATCATCATGTAATTGGATTATGTGTGCTACAGTTTATGTTGTTGTTGATGATTATTTTGATCGAGAGATCAAGCATTCATGCAAAGGATCCGGTGATCAAGTGCTCTAGAATACGAAGACTCAAAGATGTAGAAGCCTAATGTTCTAGTAATGAAGATGTTGAAGATGTTCCAGCTGATGATTATTGTTGAAAACTTCCAATGACGTATAGATGTATCACCTTGATGTTGTTGAAGATTCTCTCTCTCCTTTCTCCTACAGTTGTTGTTTTTGTCAGTGGAATACCTTTCTCATTAAGGGGAAGTGTTGAAATATTGTAAATTCAAAGAATATTCTAAATGTATTTTATTGTTGTAACCTATCAGAGATGTTTTATTCCTCTATCGAGACGCTACTATTGTATCTGGTCATCATAGAGTCATGAGGTAAAACCTCCATTGTAAGTTGGTTTAATATAACCCTCCAAAATATAATATTATATTGTTTTGTGTCTTCCTAAGAGAAGTCAGCTCAGTAAGTTTGTCAGGGATGGCCTGTTAGGGAAAAAGTCAAGTGGAAGAAAGAGTATAAATAGAGGAAGTGTGTTCCTCATTTGACACACACACTCACTTGTGTATAGCGCATAGGAGAGAGAGAGAGACATATCTTCTAGGAGAATGAGCACATGCTTTGGATTTTGTCTTTGTACTTTGATACATCTATATAGAAAAAGTTTTGTTTGGTTTTCTTCCTAGTGAGGGTTTCTCAAGATAAATCTTCGTGTTCTTTTGTGTGGACGTGCTTATATTTCTTTCAGTGATCCTTTTGTATATGGTTATGATGTTATGATGATAAATGTTATTAGATCCTGCATAACCATTAAAAAATGAACATGGTATCAAATCCACCCTGAAAGAAGTCTTTGTGCAGCTGAAACTCTAGTACAACTACAACTACTAAAGATTAGGGTTTCATGCTTGAAAACCCTAGAATACAAAAACTAGTCATGTTGGTACTTTCACTATAAATCGAGATTGGAGAAGGCTCGGGACCTGAAACTTTTACATTCCAAATATGAAATCTCTTTGTACCCTGTGTAAAATTTCGACCTCAGATTCGCTATAATATAGAAAATATGATTCCTCCAACTCAGGGCTCCAACATATCCCATAATTCATCATTAAACAGATGACCTAGGGAAAATTGCTATATATCAGGCTAGGAAGGTCCAAATGAAATTTCACAAGATGTTGCAGATAGTTCATGGACTACACTTTTTGTGGTAAAATTTTTCAGACCCTAAAGGTGAAACAGTGACACGTGGAAGCCCGTACAATTTTGCTATGCTGAACAATCCTGAAATAAGTCACCTTGGGAAACTTCACATAAGTCCCACTTGGTGAAACCAATTCTGCTATAACCTATGAGATTGGAAATAAGATAGACCAGGATACTGCAGGACGAAGTTTCAAACCTTAAGGAGCAAAAACATTGGAGCTATAGAAGAAACAAGATCAGTCAATTATGTAGAAAAAAAGGAGAAAAAACTAGGGCTTCCTATTTCGGGCACTTCCCTCCACCAATTAGTTGACAAAGGAGGACCATCAAAATATCCCTAGGAGGGCGCATATTTCTATGTAATAAGTTTTTCATTCTATGGATTTTCAATTTTTGACCTAACACTACTGCCGGAGAAAACTAGGGCATTAGATATTTTGCAGTTCTGTTCACAACTGTGGGAAAATTAGTATACTACTCAGCTTGCCTTAAGGAGGCACATATTTCTATCCAGTCAGTTTTTAAAGATACCTAAGTTGAAAAATTAGGGTTTCTCTATCAAACCCTAGGTACACCAGAAGCAATATTCCAGAAATGCTTTCAAGCAAGCATCAAGTTGAAGAAATCACATCGGTAAGTTCTATCCTCTCCATTTCCATTTGTGGTTCTCATTTTATCATGATGACAAACAATACCAAGCTTGACAAAAATATTGAAGGAACCGATAACCTCTGAGCATGGAAGTATAGAGTGCTTCTCATACCTGAAGAAGAATGACCTGGAGAACTATGTCAAAGAAGAAGCTGTAGATATAGAGGGAGATGAAGACAAAGCACAAGAAGGACTTATTCAAATCCAAGAGGATTATTTTCGCCTCCATTGGATCTCACATGTATCATCCTTGTAGACTACCAAGGATATGTTCAATACAATGACCATCTTGTACAAAGGAAAGAATATCAACAGGAAGGTGACATTGAGGAACCAACTGAAGATTGTGAAGATACAAAACTCAAAGACCATGTAGCCCCACTTCACAAGGGTTTCTCAAATCAAAGAAAAACTTGAAGCAATCAAAGATAAAATGAGATTGTTATGACCACCTTGAATGGCCTCCCAAGATCATGGGACTCGTTCATTCAAGGATTGTGTGCAAGAAAGAAGTAGATCTCTTTCAACAGACTATGGAAAGAATGCACACCAGAAGAAGGTCAATTCATAACAAGAATATGGGAGCAACTGTAGATCAAGCTCTCACAGTTCACTCTAGAATAAATCATATAAATAAGGAGAACCATCATCACAATAGAAGGAAAAAGGAATTCAGAATAGATCCTTCCAATATTCGATGCTACAATTGTGATGATAAGGGACACTACTCTATAGTTTGTCCCAAAAATAAAGGATTTTTCAAGAAGAAGTCAAATAAGAAAAGACATCATGCTCACACCACTGAAGATTCCTCAAGTGATGAGGAATATGAATTCTATTAGTTTCCAGAATAAATAGAAGGCTCCAGGACATAAGGATCAAGAAGGAATTTACCAAACAAATAAAGATAAGTATTTGAATTGTCTTTTCCTAGATATCTAGTTGCTTATATGATGGTGTTTAGTTGTGTACATATCTACGAAATGTATTATGTATGATAGAATGTTTGCATTAATGAACAATATACTACTAATATGCATGTTATGAGTAAGTAGCCTATGGTTCTATACAACACTCCATTGCTACTTATCTAGAATGAAAACTCTTTGTTGACATATTAAGATTAGTGCACAGTCTCCATAATGTTATGGTAGAGATGGAAGGCATCTAGAAAGTTTCGTGTGTATACGGGATATGGATGAATGTTGTATTGGCTAAAATAGTTGCATGATTTTATCTTTATGCATAAGATTTTGTCATTTTGAATATGTCTTATGGAATGTTTCTAACCATGTGACTGGTGTATTTGACTTGTAAGAAAGGTTGTGTATAATCGCCTACAAGAAAAGGAGGATAATACTTGTTCTGAAAAACAAGTGAGGAAAGTTCAAGATTCACTCCAATAAACATACATGAAGATGAACCTGAAGCTCCCAGGGTCAGAGAGATCCTGACAGAAGAAAGAGCTTCAGAAGAATATAAGAGAGAGGTAGATCCACCTTGAGAGATGAAGACCACCTTAGGCACGAGAGATAATTCAAAATGAATAAAAGAATGGAGGGACTTCCAACTAAAGTAAGAGGCCTCAGATACACTCTAGTTATGTGGCATAGTTGAGTGGCATCATTGATGCAGACCCTTCCAGCTATGAAGAAGTAGCCAAGGAGAAATGGAAGAAACTATGATCAAAGTGATCATGGGGAGTGATGTATAGGATGTGGTTCTGAGACCTAAAGGGGAGTTCGTAGTGTCTTCCATGTGGATATACAAGAACAAGTATACAAATCAAGGTTCATGGTTTCTCTCAGAAAGAGGGAGTATACTATGGCATGACATACTCCATTTCTCCAGTGAAGTAGAAGTATATATCGAGCAAAGAACATTGTGTGCATAATAGGATTTGTACGAGCTCAGAAGGCACCCATATATAAGCACATACAGTTACATAAGGAGCTTGAATATCACCTAGAGTGATGAATATCTTCACCTTTTCTACAAGGTTGAAGAGGGAACCCTATAGAATACAACAAGCTCATAGATGGGTGCAAGAGGAACTTTTCAACAAAGTTCAAGATAAAGGATCTTGGTATATAGTGACGTGAGATGAATACATAGAAGATAAAAAATAGAGGATTCTACCTGTCACTCCAATACATAATGTTTTGATACATAGAGTACAAAATGCAAAGGGAGGATGATGCTCTGCTTTAGGAGTAGTGACTGCAGAAGATCTCTGAGTTCGACATGGTATGGCATGATGGACAAATTCCTGGTGGACTAAGGCTTTACCAAGAGTAAAGTGGACTCCAACCTTTAATATTGACCAAGGAAGACTAGGATATGTCGATGACCTGACATGATGATCTCATTGTAGATGCAAAGAGGAAGTGCCAAGGACAGAAAGAGAACCTCAGGATGTTTGGGATCGGGTATGATCTCATGAAGAGGCTGAGTACATTGTAGTATGTTCATCCTACATTGAAGCAATGCGGCTTCACAAACTATTTCCAAGGAAAGTATGTTGTGGTAATATTAAAAGGATTTGATATGTTGGATTGTAAAGCTAAGACCACACCCATGGATACCAACCTGAAATTTGTATCTAATGAATCATCAGAGTTAGTGGATGTCACTCAATATAGACAGATTATTGAGTCATTAATGTATCTGACTAATACCAGGCCAGATATATGCTTTGTTGTGAACAACCTAAGTCAGTTTCTATTTAAACCTAGATGTGTTCACCTGGTAGCTACAAAGCATGTGATGAGGTACCTGAAAGGTACAATAGACTTTGGTCTATACTATATTAGAGATCATGACTATATATTGTATGGTTATACAGATGCAAATTGGGTCAAAAATGCTTCAGGAAGAAAGAACACCTTAGTTGGATGTTATTGTCTGGGATCCGCCATGATCTCATGGTTTAGCAAGAAGTAGTCTAGTGTTTCCCCCATCACAACTGAAGTAGAGTATATAACTGCTTGTTCTACTAGTTGTGCATCCATATGGATTCGAAAGTTGATGTCGAGTCTATTTGAATTGGAGTTGTATACCACAGTGATTCTATGTGAAAACAAGAGTTTTATAAAGATGGCGGAGAACCCAGTGTTCCATGAAAAATCAAAGCACATAGAAATACAATATTTTTACATACAGGATATGGTACAAAAGGGAGCTATAAAGCTCTAGTATGTGAGTAATGATGAGAAAGTTGTTGATGTGTTGACAAAGCCTTTGTCTCGAGTAAATTTTGAATACTTATGTGGAAGGCCTGGTGTGTTTCGATAGGACCTTCCTCGAAAGAAGGAACAATGTTGATGATGTTGTATACATTCTGATATAACCAGAAGTCGACATGTTTTCCTTGATAGGTCCTCCTTGACATGTTTGCTCGACAGGTTCACCTCGACATGTTCACTCGACAGGTTCTCCTTTGACAGGTCCACCTCAACATACAACATACCAACATGCTATACGATGGTTGAACTTCTGAACTGTTGTAACTGAACGTAATAGGTAGTCACCCAAGTGTCTCAGCATCCTATATAAGCATGTACATTAATGTAATATACATCTTTCTAATCAATAGAATTCTGATTCCTCCATATTTCATGGAGAAGAAGTAATAAATTGGTTCAAATTCTTGCATATTGTTTGTGCGCATACTTCTTGTCGACCTAGTGTATTTCCTGCTTTGTTGGTTTTTCTTATATGCTTCCACCATAACAATACTTGACTCATTCAATCGACTGTTGTCTCCAGCGTGCACGTGGGCACGACTTGGATCATTAGTATCAGAGCAAGATCTTGTTCAGATCTGAAGTTACATAAGCACTTCCATCAAAGTTATTTAACTTATGCTTGTTAAAACATGCTCGTAAACTCAACAACACAAGAAGACACTTCCTTCGACTTCAGAAAAGATGGTTGAAGAAGCAGACAATAGACATGCAACGGAGGAGACATAGAAAGTCATAGAAAAATCGTTGGCTTTCCAGCGAACCAAATTTTTTTCCCAATTTAGCGAGATTCTCATGCGAGTCACTTTGAACTCAAGGGAATCCTCGACGCAACCTCACTCCGATAAAATTAGCCCCTTCAAAGTGAAAATGAATCTGGACATACCGAACCTTGGAGGCAATATTGACACAGAATCCATCGATAATTGAGTACAACAACTGGAATCTTACTACGCAGTGAATAAAATCTCTGAAGCGAAAATGATCACCATTGCATCCTTAAAAATGTCAACCTTCGTACATTGACGGTGGGAGAATCTATTGACAAAGATGGGAAAAAAAAAGACCCCATAGACACATGGGTAAAATTTGTCAAATATGTCTGAAAGGAATTCTACCTTCCCAAGTATCTTGAACAACAGTATAAGAAGTGGAGGCAGCTAAGGCAATGGAAAGACTAGTATGTACAGAGTTACACCGATGAGTTCTATCGACTCGTGGCTAGACTTAGCATCCAAGAAGAAGAGAAATTGCTTGTCCTAAAGTGCGTCGGTAGGTGGTCAGTGGTCTATCCCCGTACATTCATCAAGAGATGGATTTTTTGACTGTTAATACGCTTGCATATGCATTTCATTACGCCATCAAGCTTGAAGCTAAAGAGAAAGGAAAAGCACGTTTTATGGACAAGCCAACAGGTCAAACATCCAACAAGAAGTCACCAACCGACTCCGACAAGTTCATGAACCCTTCTTATTTGACTCTGCCAAAGCCCAATCATCAAAAGAATAAATTTCAGAAATACAAGAGGGATTACAACAAACAAGCCCCTACCAGGAAATGATGTGATTATCACAGTTCAGCATGGCATGATACATTAGAATGCAAAGCTTGGAAGACATTTTTGGAAAAATTGTCAACATCCGACTTATTCGATAGAACCCTAGTAGAATCTAATCCATATGCATCAACTATCTTGGCTTCGACCTCAACCACTCTGAAATCCTCAGCCATCGTCGATGAGGAGGAACGAGAGCGCATGTTCCATACATGGATATGGGTTCAGAAAAATCCATTACATCTGATTATGGATAATGGTAGCCAGAAGAACTTTGTTTCTGAAGATCTTGTGAAGAAATTAGGTCTTGTCACCACCCCACATCCCTAGCCTTACAATATCAGTTGGATGAAGGATGGATAGGAACTAAAGATCACACACCAATGTAGACTCACCTACTTCATTAAGCCTTTTGAAGATAAATTACTTTGTGGCGTGGCACTGATTTCTGTAGTCGACGACCTGTTCAGGAAACCTTACCTATGAGATCGACGCGGTACATATCATTCACGGCCTCAGAAGGTGATTGTTAAAATCCAGAATCAATTGTATGACATACCAGAGCGACAACCCACATCAACGATTGCTATGATATCTGCCAAACAAACAAAGAAGCTTATCAATCATGCTCAAAATTTTGCATTAATCATCATAAATCCTCAACATTCTAGGAAGAGTGCAGCGATAAGTCAACTCACTGACCAGCATAGCTCCCGAAAACAACAATAGATGGACCACATTCTTGAAGAATACCAAAACATATTTCAAGCACCAGATGGATTACCTCTACATTTTCAGGTAAAACTCTCCATTGAACTTGTTCCTGGTTCTTCATTACCTAACGCATCTGTTTACAGAAGATCCATTCTTGAAAATGAAGAGATTCACATGAAAATACAGGATTTGATCGATAAAGGTCATATCCACCCCAACTCCTCTCCTTGTGGAAGTCTAGTCGTCTTAGTTCCAAATAAATACGAGACTTAGTGCATGTGCATCGACTATCGGGCTCTAAACAAAATTTCAGTGAAGAATGGATACCCTCTTCCATGGATTGATGAACTCATCAACAATCTGAAAGGTGTTAAGTTCTTTACGAAACTTGACCTCAAGTCAGGATATCACCATATTCCAATCGAGTCAACTGATGTATGGAAAATAGATTTCAAGACCAAGGAAGTATTGTTTGAATGGTTAGTCATGCCTTTCGGCTTAACCAATGCACCTGCAACCTTCATGAGATATATGGATGACCTCCTGTGACCTTTCATAAGTAAGTGTGTCATTGTCTATCTGGACGATATCTTTATTTTCAGTCAATCATGGGAAGAACATGTCAAACAATTTCGATAAGTCTTCGACACTCTCCAACAACATTGACCATATCTAAACATGGAAAAATTCTCATCTGCGATGACCAGCATCAAATATTTGGGGTATGTAATTGACTCTACAGGAATTCATGTCGACCTAGAAAAAGTACAAATTCTCAAATATTGGCCCATTCCTCAAAACATTCATGAACTAAGAAATTTTCTTGGTTTGGCAAATTTCTATCAATGATTCATACTTGGCTTTAGCCACATTACATGGCCTTTGAATTAGTTGACAAAAGGAAATGGGAAAAATGTCTTCAAATGGACACCAAAGCAACAACAAGCTTTTAAACAACTCAAAAAAAAATCTTTTTACCACACCAATACTTGTGTTACCTTATTTGCATCATCCCTTTGAGATTGAGACGGATGCATCAGACTATGCCCTCGGTGCAATGATCACTCAGTCAGGTCACCCAGTCGCGTTTCATTTCGAGACTTTATGGAACATCGTTAGAAGTTACTTGACATATGAAAAATAATTGTACTCCATTTTGCAATCTCTTAATCTGTAATGTCCCTTTTTTAAATTTTTACCAAAATGCCCAATTTTCCAATTTTTTCATAATTTTGGCTCTTGACTAGTTTTAGTGTCTTCATCTCCAAGTCAGCCCAATTGCTCCCAAATATTCAGAGAAGGTGTATGAATGTATAATAACTTAATTATTATGTTGAAGGATTTATTATGGCCCTCCAATAACTTCTAAAAGTTTGTACTAAATTTTGAACCAGCTAGATGATTTTACTGGCAATTTTGGGCTCAAATCCCCGCCGGGGTAAGTGGTAGAAATGACTTCCCAAAAGTGAAAAAACCCACTCAAATTATTAAATTGAATAAGGGGATGTGTATAATACATTATTATATACTCATATGCATAACCAATCGAACTCCCATAGCTATTATCACTTCTTTCAATCAGATATAAAAAAACTAGTTTTCGACCCTTGGGGAAATGATGTGTAGTTTGCTCCAATTGCTATGAAATTCGACCCAATGGACACAAATTATCAGTTACTGAACATGAAAACCATAATATACTTTAATTACAGTCCATTCATTCATAAATCATCAATATTTTATACATCCATTCGAATCTATCAAGATTACAAGAGTTTACAACAAGGTAGTGGAGAAATGGCATTGTTTCTTCATTATTGACAAATAATACATGATATTTCTTGGCCTTTCGACCTGATGGATTTTTAAACTTAAATAAAATATAATTTACATCAGAATACAAAATATTGAAGCAAGAAAAGCTCCCTCAAAGATATGAATAGCTCACCAAGTGTGCCTCACTCCATAGAGCTGAAATATGGTGAGAAAACTTGAGATGAAAGGAGGAACAAGTTGAACTTGATATTTCCATGAGCTAATGTAGATTTCACTTGTAACTTATGATTCCGTTGAATCTCCTTGAAATACTTGAGTGGCATCTCCAAACACCAACTAGGATGGGAATCTTTTACCCTTGAAATTGGCTAAGGCATGAGCTAGTCATCCACTAGCTCTCTCTCTTCACAATAACAATTTTCACAAATGATGAAAAGGTCCTTCTCACGGATAATCCCTAAATTTTAAAAAAATTATTGGTATTATAAGGTTCCAAATACATCCATAAACCAAATCCAAGTTGAATTGGTGTGTCTACTCATGCTATGCCATGTGGCCTCTCTCTTCACCTTCCTTATTCTCCCAAATTCGAGTAGGAGCCTCTTGGCCTTCTCCAACTCCCATGAGCGCCCTCTAAGATGTTGTATTCAGGCCTGACATGTCAAATATGTCATATTTCAGCTTTCATATCTGACTTGTGTCATAATTGTCATAGAATATCCGTCGTTGGTGTCATGGATGTCATAAATGTAAGGGGAATCTAGCCAAGTGTCCATGAAACTCCCATTTGGATCTTCCTCTCCCCATGTAAGTTAAAATTCATCCCAAATTAGACCTATGAAGTATATGGACAATTATATTAACCTTATAATCCATCCAAAAACATTAGGCTTCCCATATATTTTAGATTGCAAGAGGACGATGCCATTTAACATAGGAATTCTAGCTTGAGTGGGCCCCATAGTCTCCACGTGTCTCCATTCTCCATATCTATTTCATTTTTCACTTGAATTCATTTAATTAAATCCATTAAATAAATATTTATTCCTTTTAAATTCTAAAAACCATTTATTATCTCCCTTATTAACTTCCCAATGTTTCCACCCAACCTAGGGAACTAGTAGGATTGATGGAATTTGATGGAACTAGTAGAAAAACTCACCCAAGTGTAGCCATTTTGTCCAATATTTTTGTTGTTCTCCCACATAGTTTTGGAGGTACCCTTCCAACCATTTATTCACCCTCTCTATTTTTCCATTAGTTTGGGGATGGTAGCTTGTACTTGGAGTCAACAAAGTGCCCACCAATCTGAATTTTTTTTCTTCCAAAAAGCACTCATGAATCTAGCATCTCTATCACTCACAATGCTCTTGGGGAGCCCATGCAATCTGAAGATTTCTTTGAAAAAAAGGTCAGACACTTGTGCAGCACTAAAAGAGGATGTAACAGTAAAGAAATGAGCAAACTTTGTCGATTTATCCACTACCACATATAGGCAATCCTTGCCCAAAGATTTGGGCAAACCGGTGATGAAATCCATCGATATATTGTCCCATTTTTGCTCTAGAATGGGAAATGGTTGTAATAAACTAGTTGGGTATGTGACATACCTTACATTCATTCACATAATTCTGAGCATATTCCTTTAGCCCCTTCCAATATAACCTTTGCCTTGGTTTCCTATAGGTTTTGAAGATCCCGGGATGGCCTGCAAGTGGGGAATCGTGTGCTTCCTGCAAAACTTTGTACTTGAGCTCTAAATCTTGAACCAAATAAATTATTCCCTTATAGTATATCATCCCATTCAAAATTCTGTAGTTATCATCTCCCATGATTCCATCTAATATATCACAAGCAAACTTATCTTTGGAATATTCAACTAGTACCATCTCTTTCCAATTTTTAGCAATGTCCATGAGAGAAAAAGAAGGTCTTCGATATAATGCATCTGCTACAATGATATTCTTTCCTTTCATATATTCAATATCAAAATCATAAGATTGGATCTTTCTTACCCACTTTTGTTTCCTTTCATTTAGATCCTTTTGGGTAAGGAAGTGTCGTGGACTATTGTGGTCAGTTTTCACTACAAACCTGTTGCCTACCAAGTATTGTCGGAATTTGGCCAAGGCATGCATGATGGCTAACATATCTTTGTCATATATGGAGTAAATATTTTTATGAGGTTGCAACTTTCTTCTCTCAAAGGCTATAGGGTGTTGTCCTTGCTTTAGGACAGCCCCTACTCCTCCACCTGAGGCATCACATTCAACAACAAAAGGCTTAGAAAAATCAGGTAATGCAAGTGTGGGAAAACTACTCATTATCTCTTTCATTTTTTGGAAGGAATTTTCATCCTCTTCATTCCACTTGAAAGCATCCTTCTTAGTCAAATAAGTGAGTGGAGGAGTCAACTTGGAGAACCCTTTCACAAACTTTTTATAGTATGTACATATTCCAATGAAGCCTCTTAATTCTGTGATGTTTTTTGGTGATGGGCATTCTAAGATAGCCTTGATATTTTCCATGTGCATTTTCACTCCATATTGCCCAATAATGTGCCCAAGATATAATAGTTCTTTCATCCCAAATTCACATTTAGACATCTTGGCATACAAAGATTGTTCATGCAAAGTTTTCAACACAATCTCTAGGTGTTGCAAGTGCTCTTCCCAAGTTTTACTATAAATGAGAATATCATCAAAGAAGACTTTAAAAAAATCTTATAATATGCTTGCAAAATATTCTAGTCATACATGCTTTAAATGTAGCTGGAGCATTAGTCAACCCCAATGGCATAACAAGAAACTCAAAGTGACCATAATGACATCAAAAAGCAGTCTTTTGTACATCTTCTTCCTTCATCCAAATTTGATGATAACCGGATCTAAGTTCAATTTTGGAAAAGTAATTATCTACAAATAGCTCATCCATGAGCTCATCAATCCTAGGAATAGGATATCTATTCTTAACGGTCTTCTTGTTCAAATCTCTAAAGTCTATACGCATCCTCAAAGTTCCATCTTTTTTCTTTACCAACACTATTGAAGAAGCATAAGGGTTAGAGCTTGGTATAATGAGTCCCAACTCTAAGATTTCTTGAATATCCTTCTCAATCTCATCTCTGAACTTCTTGGGATTTCTATAAGGTGGCATCTGAATGGTTGAAGTACCTTCCTCCAAAACAATGTTATCCTCAACCCCCCTATCGAGTGGTCTACCATGTGGAAGATCTCTAAAAACTTCTTCATATTTGTGCAAAAGTGTCTCCATTTCCTTTGGATGTTTAACAAATCTGATTTTTTGCTTGGGAGAGGTGATATAACATTCAGTAGCCCAGTCTATATCACCATGCCTCAATATAGATCTCATATTATTGCAATTTACTACCTGTTTTGGGTAAGTGTGTTGCCCTCTCACAACCCTTAGTACACCCGTTGAATCTTGAAATTTCATTTAAGGAAATTGATAATTTACTGAATTATATCCTATAGAATACAACCATTGCACTCCCAAGACTACATTATTATCAGCAACATCAACCACATAAAAACTATCAACAAAATTATAGTTACCTATGGTGACTTGCAGCTTTGGAACCCATGTGTTGCATTGCATTGTGTTGTGACCTGGAATGACAACTGTGAAGCTATCGAATGGTTCACTTGGTATATTTATTTTCTCCACCATCTCTGCATCAATGAAATTATGTGTAGCTCCTCCATCTACCAAAACTGAAGCTCTTTGTCCCAATATCACACCCTTGCATCGAATAGTGTGATAGCGAGGCACTACTGAAAGTACTGTCATTCTTGCTTTGTCTGGTGAAGGATGGTTTTCTTCTTGTTTTTATTCTTCAGATGCTGTCTCATATGCCTCCTCTTGATCTTAAATGTTCCATTATTCATCCATACCCCCTTCATATTGATCATTATCAGAAAATACTTCTATGTATTAAGCTTTTCCTTTAGCACATTTATGCCCCTGTGTCCATGGTTGGAAGCATGTGAAGCACATTGTTTTCCTTCGAATTTCATCCCTATTTTGTCCTTATTTATTATTCTTTTAAGATGTATCTCTTTGCCAAAACTTCTTATCAGGTGCATCCTTTTTCCAAGGCTTTCTTTCAAATCTGAAGTTAGGCTTGAGAGGAAATCTTGTTCTAGGAAGCACATTTTGAAGATCTCTAGTCAAGCTCATTGCATCATTTAAGTTAGTAGGATTGTGGGATTTGAACAAACCTTTTAAGGGCTATGCCAAACCTTCAGTGAATGGAAATAATAACCTTCTGGTAGATACATTATCCACCTTAACTGATAATCTTTGGAATTCCAACATATACTCAATAGGAGTCCCTACCTGCTTCAATTGTGCTAGTTCTTTGAAAGGCAACTCTGGATCTTTTTGCTCAAACCATTCTAATACCCTGCCGAAAAATTCCCCATATGTTTTAACCTGATCATGACCCAAGGTTTTTAGGCCATGGAACCACCATTCATTGGGATCTCCATCCAAGTGCAAAATATCCATTTTTAAAGCATCTTCTTCCACCATTGAATTCAGCTGAAAATACACATCCAATTTTTGCACCCGTGTTAGCAGAACTTTGAGATGAACCATCAAAAGTGGGAACTGGCACTTTATCTTTGGCACAATTCAATTCTTTGTTTTGGTGTAGATACTTATTGTCCTCCTTTTTTATTTTGTTTTCCATGAAGTACTGCTCAAATGTTATACTTCTCCAACACTCTTCATCCAATTTAGCCCATTCTTTTGTTATTGTATCAATTTCAAATTGAATGTTAGTCTCTTCTTTGGGAATAAGAAATTTAGGTACAGTGGGCCTTGGTGTGCTCTGAAATTCATGGGGTCTATTATGAGGTCCTGTTCATGAGAAAATGTCCTCACCCATTGTCTTCTTTTTGCTAATTGTGAACTACCACTATCTCCTAT
The DNA here is from genome assembly GCA_001517045.1 of Pseudotsuga menziesii. Taxonomy (NCBI): domain Eukaryota; kingdom Viridiplantae; phylum Streptophyta; class Pinopsida; order Pinales; family Pinaceae; genus Pseudotsuga; species Pseudotsuga menziesii. Next base: position 21,905 of record LPNX010986458.1, on the reverse strand, counting down.
TATCCCTTTGCTTCCCATTTTACTGGCCATCAATTCGAATCATTTTGCTATCTCTTAGGTCATGTCTACCAGATGTTGGGTCATGTCCTTGGACATTTCTTCAAACAGGGGTTTTATAAGTTTGAGATACTCCATTTTCTCCTTAGTGTAGTATTCTCCCTCGTGAACCATAGCTTTAGTCAAAGGTACCTTTTTTCCTTCTAGTTTTTCTTCTACAAGCCGAGCACCTTCCAATTCAGATTCTAAGGGTGGTGGTTTATTGATTTGACTAATTTTTAACACCATCAGGTTCCAGTACCATGCTCTGATACCACTTGTAATGTCCATTTTTTAAATTTTTACCAAAATTCTCAATTTTCCAATTTTTTCACAATTTTGGCTCTTAACTAGTTTTAGTCTCTTGGTCTCCAAATCAGCCCAATTGCTACAAAATATTAATATAAGGTATATGAATGATATAATAACTTAATTATTATGTTCAAGGTTGTATTATGGACCTCCAATCACTTCTGTAAGTCTATACTAAATTATGAACAAGATAGATGATTTTACTGGCAATTTTGGGCTCAAACCCCCCCGGGGTAAGTGGTAGAAATGGCTTCCGAAAATGTGAAGAAACCCACTAGAATTACTAAATTAAATTAGGGGATGTTTATAATACATTATCATAAAATCATATGCATAACCAATCGACCTCTCACGACTGTTATCACTTCTTTCAATCAAATATAAAAACCTATTTTTGGACCCTTAGGGAAATGAGGTGTAGTTTGCTCCAATTTCTATGAAATTCGACCCAATTTCCACAAAATATCAGTTAATAAACATGAAACCCATAATATACTTTAATTACAATCCATTCATTCATAAATCATCAATATTTTATACATCCATTCGAATCCATCAAGATTACAAGAGTTTACAACAAGGTAGTGGGGAAATGGCACCGTTTCTTCATTATTGACCAATAATACATGAGATTTATTGGCCTTTAGACCTGAGACATTTCTGAACTTAAATATCAGATCATTTACATCATAATACAAAATACTAGAGCAATATAATCTCCCTCAAATAGATGAATAGCTCACAAGTGCACCTCACTACATAGAGCTGGAATATGGTGAGAAAACTTGAGAAGAACGGAAGAAAAAGATGAAATTGATATGTCCAACAGCTGCTATAGCTTGCACCTGTAACTTATGACTCCATTAAATCTCCTTGAAATACTTGAGTGGCATCTCCAAACACGAACTAGGATGGGAATCTTTCACCCTTGAAATTGGCTAAGGCATGAACTAGTCATCCACTAGCTCTCTCTCTTCACAATAACAATTTTCACAAATGATCAAAAGGGCCTTCTCATGGATGATACCTGCATTTTATAAAAATTATTGGTCTGCTAAGGTTCTAAATCCAAGTCGAATTGGTATGGCTGCTCATGCTATGCCATGTGGCCTCTCTCTTCACCTTCCCTCTTCCCCAAAATTCGAGTAGGAGCCTCTTTGCCTTCTCCAACTCCCATGTGCGCCCTCTAAGATGCTCTATTCAGTCCTGACATGTCATGTATGTTAGATGTCAGACTTCATATCTGACTTGTGTCATAACTGTCATAGAATCTCGATCATTGGTGTCATAGATGTCATAAATGTAAGGGGAATCTATCCAAGTGTCCACGAAACTCCCATTTGGATCTTCCTCTCCCCATGTAAGTTACAATTCATCTCAAATTCGACCTATGAAGTATATGGACAAGTATATTAACCTTATAATCCATCCAAAAACATTAGGCCTCCCATATATTCGAGATTGCGGGAGGAGGATTCCATTTAACATAGGATTTCTAGCTTGAGTGGGCCCCATAGTCTCCATGTGTCTCCATTCTCCATAACCATTTCATTTTTCACTTGCATTCATTTAATTAACTCCATTAAATAAATATTTATTTATTCTAATGTATAAACACCATTTATTAGCTCCCTTATTAACTTCCCAATGTTTCCACCCAACCTGGGGAACTAGTAGGATTGGTGAAATTTCCATGCTATGCAATTATTTGAATAGGGACATAACATAAGAAATGGAGACACTACATTATTTGCAAGGAGACAGTCATCATTACTGACCATAAACATTTGCAGTTCGCTCTATCCCAGTCAAAACTACAGACAAATCGACAACTCAAGTGGATTAATTACCTGCAATAATTTCAGTTGGTAATTAAGTATCGAAAAGGAAAATCCAATGCCGCATCCGATTGTCTCAACATACCACCCATTACTCTAATGTCTACAGTGATGAGTATGCAGGGTTATGATACCACTACTTGGCCATAATTGTATTTGGTAGACTGTGATTTCTCTACAATTTATCGACAGCTCCAGACCAACAGACTGTCTACTACCGACTAATTCTTGAAGGAGACCTTGCTATACAAGCTTGTACAACTTTGTGTATCGACCGGTGAGTGCCAACATAAGCTCATTTGGGACATGCACTCATTTGTCTATAGAAAGATGAAACCTTTGTGATATGGTCCATATAGTATCCTTAAATAGATTGGAGAATTCAGCTTGAGATTCCTGCATGCCTTGGCCTACATCTAGTTTTGAATGTAGATCTACTTCGACCATATCATGCACCATTGTTGGAACAGAACGAATTATAGACAAATGAGTGCACCATTGTGCGCCATAACAGTACTTGACTCATTCAATCGACCGTTTTCCCCAGCGTGCACCTGGGCATAGCTTGGATCAACTTCCTCAAAAAGAGGAATAGTGATGATGATGTTACAGACCTTCCTTGAAAGGAGGAATAGGTTGATGATGTTGCGGACCCTCCTCGAAAGGGGGAGCAGGTTGATGATGTTGCGGACCCTCCTCGTGAGGGGAGCAGGTTGATGATGTTGCGGACCCTCCTTGAAAGGGAGATCATGTTGATTCAATGTTGCAGTGGGATTGTATCATCCCTATACATTAGTCCTAAAGTGATCCATAGACTTCTGTCTCCAAGAAAGTGGTAGGATTGCATCGTCCTTGGACTTGTGTCCTAAAGTGTTAGGGACCGATCATCCTGTAATTGAATCCGTAGACACTTATTTCTCCAAGAAATTCATAGGATTTCATCGCCCTTGGACTTATGTCCTAAAGTGATATCGGACTGATCATAATCCATGGACTTATGTCTTTGAGAAAGTGGTAGGATTGCATCGTCCTTGGACTTATGTTCTAAAGTGATAGGGACCAATCATCCTATAATTGAATCCATAGACTTTTGTCTCTGAGAAAGTGGCAGGATTGCATCGTCCTTGGACCTATGTCCTAAAGTGATAGGGATTGATCCTCTGTTAATTGGATCATGTGTGTTGTGGGTTATGTTGATTGAGATATCAAGTGTTGCTACAAAGGATCAAGTGATCGAGTGCTGCAGAAGATGAAGATCAAAGATGAAGACTAAGTGTTGTAGAAGATGATGTTCCAGTATTGAAGATGTTGAAGATGTTGCAGTAATTGTTCTAGTTGCTGATGATTATTGAAAACTTCCAATGATGTATAGATGTATCACCTTGATGTTGTTGAATATGCTCTCTCTCCTTTCTCCTACAGTCGATGTTGTTGTCAGTAGAATACCCTTCTCGTTAAGGGGGAGTGTTGAAATATTGTAACTTCAAAGAAGATTCTAAATGTATTTTATTGTTGTAACCTATCGAATATGTTTTATTCCTCCATCGATATGTTACTATTGTATTTGGTCATCATAGAGTCGTGATGTAAAACCTCCATTGTAAGTCAAGTCAATAGAACTCTCCAAAATATAACATTATATATATTTTTTCTTCCTAGGTGAAGTCGGCCCAATACGTTTGTTGGGGCCGATCTATGAGGGAAAAATTCAAGTGCGAGAAAGAGTATAAATAGAGGAAGTGTGTTCCTCATTTGACATACACACTCACTTGTGTATATTACATAGAAGAGAGAGAGAGAGAGAGAGAGAGAGAGAGAGAGAGAGATCTACTAGGATAAGGAGTACCTATTTGGGGTTTGTCTTTGTACTTTGAGGGAGCCCCTGTTTGGGGTTTGTCTTTGTCTTTGTACTTTGATCCATCAATACTTTTTTGTTGATTGTAGATGAACAACTTCTAGGGTTTGAGAGATCTTCCCCTAGGGTTCTTGTTGATATGGATCTGTCTGAAGGCCTTCCACTAGAACTGGAGGTCATTTGGGAGGGTGGAAATTTCATCTGGCGCCTTGATTATTGGCATACTTCATTTCACTGTCACCATTATAGAATGATTGTTCATGCAAAGGTCGTCTTCCCTTTGAAGAGATATCCTATTTTGAGTGCGTTGACAGTGGGGGAGCCATCTACAGATGCTCTGGAGCTACCTGACAAAGATAATATTTTCCCCATCCCATTGGACAAGGACTCATCCCTTACTTTCGTTGGTGAGTTTGCTTTGACTTGTTAGGTATAACTCTCGATTCGATTATTATTCCAATGCAAATGCCTATATTTATACAAATCATAGGACGGTTGGGTTTCACCTTCCGCCCAGCCTATTTGGCTTTCTATTATTTATTTATTTATTTACAATAATCCCTACGGATTATATTCTAACAATCCCCCTCTTAATCCGAAGGGGTGTTCGTAAGTCCGAGCATGTTTCTGAATCTTTCAAACTTTTCTTGTCCAAGCGCTTTGGTGAAGATGTCTGCAATTTGATCATTTGTGGAACAATGTCGAAGATGGACTGTCTTGGCCTCTACATGATGTCGAATCAAAAGATGCTTTGTGTTGATGTGTTTGGTTCGATCATGGAATCTAGGATTCTTAGCCAGCTTGATTGCAGAAGTATTTTCGATCAATAATGGTGTGGAGTCCTCTTGTTTTTATTGCAAATCTTCAAGTATCTTCCTGAGCCATACTATTTCTTTCGTTGCTTCAACTGCAGCCACATATTCTGCTTCTGTTGTTGAATCTGCAGGAACTGACTGTTTGCGTGATCTCCATGAGACAGCTGCTGATCCAAGACTCATAGTGTATCTAGAAGTTGATACTCCTGTCTCCTTATCGCCATCAAAAGCTGAGTCTGAGTACCCAATAAGTTTGAAGTCGTCCACTTTAGAGTACTTGAGTCCAACGTCTTGAGTCCCCTTCAAGTATCTTAGAACTCTTTTTGCAGCTGACCAGTGTCCTTCACAAGGTTTATGCATGAACCTTGAAAGTATGCCAACAACATAAGAAATATCTGGTCTAGTTGTTGTAAGATAGATAAGGCTTCCTACAAGTTGTCGATACTTGGTCGCATCCTCAAATTCTTTTCCTTCGCTTGATGTGAGCTTCATTTTCTGTTCCATTGGAGTAGATATAGTGTTGCATTCTGTCATGCAAAATTTGTTTAGTAGTTCTCCAACATATTTTTTCTGAGATAGGAAAGTATACTTAGGATGTTGAGTGACTTCAATTCCTAAGTAGTAGTGGATATGTCCCATATCTGTCATTTCAAATATCTTTTTCAAATCTTTCTTTATGGATGCTATATAGCTCTCATTGTTCCCTGTCATCAAAAGATCATCTACGTACACCACAAGATACACAAAATATCTTCCAACTTTCTTTATAAACAATGTTGCATCATCAAGATCAAAATGTTCAAAATTTAACTTCAAAAGATGCTCGGTTAACTTTTCATACCATGCGCGAGGCGCTTGTTTTAGGCCATACAAGGATTTGACAAGCTTGCATACCTTTTGTTCTTTTCCTTTCACAACAAATCCTTCTGGCTGAGACATGAAGACATTCTCTTTTTGAAGTCTCCATTGAAGA
>LPNX010986458.1:0-15758 GCA_001517045.1 Pseudotsuga menziesii | reverse complement strand
GTCATTTTTATTAGTCTCAAGAAAAATGACATCTCTAGAAATAACAAATTTCTTGTTTACCTCATCATACAAACGGTATGCCTTGGAGTATTCTTCGTACCCAAGGAAAATGTATTTTCTACTTCGAGCACCAAGCTTTGTTCTTTGCTCCTTTGGAATCAAGGCATAACAGGTGGAACCAAAAACTCTAAGATGCCTGATTGAAGGGAGATGGCCAAACCACATTTCATGTGGAGTCTTGTTATCAAGCGCATTTGAGGGACTTCTGTTTCTCAAATATGCTGCACATTTTACTGCATCACCCCAAAACATTAGTTTTACATTCTTGAAAAACATCATAGAGCGAACCATATTCATTATGGTTCTGTTCATTCTTTCTGCTACACCATTTTGTTGAGGATTGTAGGGAACTGTAGTCTGATGTGCAATTCAATGTTGGCGAAGATAATCTTCAAAAGCATTTGAAGTGTATTCTTTCCCATTATCAGTACGAAGTGTACCAATTTTTTATTGTGCTTGTTTTTCTATCAATGCATGAAAGTCTTTGAATGTTTGAAATGCTTCTGATTTTGTCTTTAAACAGTAAATCCAGCACATTTGTGAGTAGTCATCAACAAATGTCATAAAATACTTATTCCCATTTACTGAAGGAGTTGGCATTGGGCCACATAAATCAGAATGCACTAATTTCTAATTTCCTACTTGCTCTAAAATTAGATTCATGGAATGGCAGCTTACTATGTTTCCCTAATATACATGCATCACATTTATTCTTCTCTTTAGGAATGGTGGGCAAGCCAAATACACCATTCTTTCTCAACAAACGAAGACTGTTATAATTTAGATGACCAAATCTTGCATGCCATAATGAGCTAGATGACATATTACCTTCTCCATGCTGAGAGAGGTAGGCATAGTTCTGAAATCTTGCGGATGAACCCTTGAGCTTCAGCAGCTTCCCATCTTCGTATCTAGTCATGATGACTTGGTTGTCAGAGGACTTTGTTATTTCAACGATTCCATCAAACATGTGGATGGAATGGCCTTGCTGTCGAATCTCCACCAAGGACAGCAGGCTTCTCTGCAACTCTTGAAGATAGAGAACGTTCTTCAACAAGAAATTGGGGAATCCAAGCATCTTCAGTTGAATGGTGCCCATTCCCTTTGGTTTAATACTTGACTTATCTGCAAAGTAAACTATGCCGTCTATTGTTTCATTAAGTTCTTCAAAACAGTATTTTCTAAATGTCATGTGTGATTTTGCACCAGTATCAAGCAGCCAACAATTTTTGTAAGATGAAAGTGAAGTCATTTCATTAATTCCAAGATTACAATGTGCAACAATACAATGATCAGAAGATTTACTAGCATCTTGGTCATCTTTCTTCTAGTTATGCTTGTCTTTGATGGAGTCCCATGAAGCCCAACACTGATCTGATGTGTGCCCAGTCTTTTCACAACGCTTGCACTGCAAATCTGATCTTTTGTTTCTGCCCCCTCTGCCTTTGAAATTTCTTCTTCCTCTGCCTCTCTCTTTGCCAGAGAGAGTGGCACCAACTATTGATGACAAAGATTGCATCAGTCACTAGAAATATATGATATTCTTCAGCATAAAACACAGTCTTCAATGCAGCAAGCACTATATATCAGTCACAAGATGAATGAGGGCATGAACTAGCTTCATGCAATTGGTAATGGCATGAATATCTCTCTCCACGCAGCTTCAATCAACACATTCAGCTCCACGCAACTCCACTCAGGAAGCACTTTCCACCAACACAGGCAACTCTTCAACTTCAGTCACAGCAATGGTCCAAACAACTCAAAATGCATATCAGTCTTCAACGAGTCTTCAATCTTCAAATAATCTTCACAGTCAACCCAGCGCAGTCTCCAATCTCAACGCAGATATATATATGATCAACGCATATAAAATAGGGTTTTTTTTCTATGAAGTCGCAGTCTCCATATCAATGCAGTCTCTTTTACTTAAACAGACTGTGCTCCAGTTCTCATCTCAATTTTCAGGATGAAGCTCGACTTCACGCTTCACCCAGTCTTCAACGCACAGCTTTAAAAAACACAGACTTCACGCATCAGCTTTCACGCAGGCTTCACTGCACTAGCATTAGTGTGTCCAGCTTCACGCTGTCAATGGCATCAGTCTTCAACGCATCACCATGGTGTTCAGAAAATTAGGGTTCCCACACCTTCATAAACTGAACGTGTCTCGTTTCTGACCCAAGATAGAGAAATTTATTAAGTGACTAAAGCTTGCTAATTATGTTCATACTATCCCATTGCTGCAATGCTTATTCAATAAAACTGGGAAAAGGCTGAATCCAACCTATTGCCTTCACCATGAAGGCAATAGTGCTGCTAATAGTTTCTAAAAAAGCCTTTTTCCTTCTTCTAAAAGTGTGTTCAATCTCAAATCTCTAGCTAGCAGCAGCATTAGAAATCATAAATTCGATTCATCAAAAAAATACAATTTGGTCCATCAACTAAGGCCAAGCGATATAAGAAACAACGTAAAACCTATATGAATGGCAATAATTTTGACCTTGTGTAATAGGCATCTAATTCAATTAAATAGACACCTGCATGTAACAGTATCAGTGCGCCGTATCCTCTGAAGATGATGAGGACAAAGGAGAAGAAACATTTGGAGGCAATGGCCACTTTGGAAGAGATCCATCAAATATACTCCACGCAGGCTCAGAATATCTCCACGCAGAATATCTCCTCTCAGGCTCAGAATATCTCCACGCAGAATATGTACAGCATTAGTGCTTTATCTCTATGTATTCATGGGTCATCTGTTTTGCAGAATGAGTATCAATTTTGCAGCATCAACAATCCTACTCTCGACACCACGTAGCAGTATTCAATCTCCACGCACTGAGTTTTTCACAAGAGTGCCTTCACGCGATGGAGGAGATACCAATAACACTCTTCACCCAGGTATTCAACAACTACAGATTGCAGAGGATAGAAGAGGCGGCCCACAAAAAATTAGGGTTAGGTATACGCCCAAACATATGAGCGATAATCCATATGTAATGAAAAAAACATTAAAAATTGAGGGCACGCAGGCTGGCAAGAGAAACGGATGAAAATGGCAGACAATACACAACAATCTCCAACGTAGCAATCTTACTCATCAGCGTGAAGGGAAACGCATACACTGCATGCGACTGGCAGACTGATGGAGCAGTCTGGCAATGGACTGGCAAGCAGAATGCCAGGACTGAAATGCAGCCAGGCAGGAGTTACGGCAGGCAAAATAGCCAAGCTCCGATACCACTTGTTAGGTATAACTCCCGATTCGATTATTATTCCAATGCAAATGCCTATATTTATACAAATCATATGACGGTTGGGCTTCACCTTCCGCCCAGCCTTTTCAGCTTCCTACTATTTATTTATTTATTTACAATAATCCCTATGGATTATATTGTAACATGACTGTTCCATTATTACTTAAAATTGTATCTGATGAAGACATTCTGAAGTCTTTTACTTTCTCGGACGAGGAAGAGTCTCTTCCTATTTCATTACACGAGGCTGGGATAGGTCCAGCGGGTCTCCCTGGTTCCTGATTCTGTGGGGGGGTGGGTTATGGGATCGGTTATCTCGCCCATTGTATCGACTCCTACCTCTCCTACACTGCCAGGTGGGATAGAGGGTTCCTTTTTTAATTTACAGAACTTTCCACCCCTTTGCCCTACTATTGACTTGGACATCTCGATCTCCCCTTCTTTTCTGACAAAACTGTCCCTTATTGGCTCCCCTACACTTGACCTTTCCCAGGAGGCCTGTGACAATCCTTCACGAGCAAGGGCTACCAACGTTGCATGTATTGCATATACTCTATCCCCTCTACCTATGTATGCAGTAGACAATGCTTATAGCCTTGATATTTTCCCCATCTCTGCCATCTAGGAAGCCAACGTATCTATCAGGAAACCTAGAAAATCCAATAGAGGCAGCATGAAAGGGATAAAGGATGCAATCAGGGACCAGTCCTTTATCAACCCCATGGTTACTCCTCTTGTCGTTCGAGGACTTGGCTCTAGCTTAGACTATGTTTCTCCTTCCGACACTCGGGCTCTTAGAGACACTACGGCCCACACTATGGTTGACCAATGAATTTTATCTCACTAAACATCTATGGGCTAGGAGGAGGCCCCAAATGTACCGCCATAAAACATCTATTTCCTACTACTCGTCTGATTGTTGTCTTTATTCAAGAAACTATGTCCTTTGGGCTCTTTGCTTGTGATTATATCCTTAAACTGTGTCTTGGTTGGCATGTCAGTGCTCTAGATGTTGTGGGTCATTTTGGGGGTCACTAGTGGCCTGGAACCCTCTGCTGGTCAATCTAATGCTTTTAAACCTGTTACAGATATCCTACTATCTGGGAAATTAAAGGGACCGAAGCAAACTATACATCTCCTTAATGTTTATGGTCCATATGACAATAGGAGGGTTTTTTGGGATGCTATAAAGGATAATGGTATTTTGAAACTACCACATCTCATACTTGTGGGTGATCTCAACTTCACTTGGTCTTCTGATGAGGTGTGGGGAGTTCACCCATGTGACCCACTGGATGACTATTTCATCTCTCTCTTTGGAGACTCTATTGAAGTGAATATTTATTCGCTCATACAATAATATTCACGAGAAAACTTGGTAAATCAAATAAGCCATAATGTGTATAGTGATGATAGAATAGATAGGATTATTACAATGGTTAATAACCCAACTATTAAATAAGGCTTGGGAATTTGTGAATGAAAGGTTATGCCCTTTCATCTTAAGTACAATTTAATTATGTTTTACTATTTAATTATTTACTTATTATATTTATTTATGTTCATTACATTTCCTTCCCCTTAAAGGAATCTTTGTCCTCAAAGATGTATTGCCATTAATGTATGATTTACTTTAATCTATCGTCTCAAGATCCTTTCCCTTTTTGTATTTGCAACATTTGAGGAAATGAGTCGATACAAGTTACAGATTCCCCGGGAGAATTGTCGCATCATATCTGTTGTGGTCCATGCTAGATCAATTTTTATCGGAGCTCTGAGATCATTTTGTGGGACGATTCGTCTCAATTGTTGTTTAGTATGTCGATATTTTTGCATGTCCACATAAGTATTCTGTGAATATTCATTTTGACCCTGTCGTTGGTCAAAATGACGATTATAATTAGGATGTTTGTAAGGTGTAGGTGTTGTTTGTTCTTCTTTCTTTTGGACTGCGGCGAGGACTGTCTTCACTTCCTCGATTTGATTTTTGGATGCATTTTCCTGGATTTGTGGTTCTTAGTTCTCCAGTAGATTGTTATGATTTTGAATCTTTTCGATTCTTTCATCCTGCGACTTTTTTTCAATTTCTAACTCCTTGATTTGATTCTGTAGTTCTTGATTACGATTATTTAAACACTGGTTTTATTCTTTCTTTTCCAGTATTTGTCCTTCGAGGTCTTCACCAGAGTGTTCCCTCTTGCTACTGTTTTTCAATTTTTTGATTTTTGTAATCACTGTTTTGTTATGATTTCTTAATATGAAAATTTCTTCAGAATTGTTGGATACTGTTTTATTAGTCTTTGCGATCTCCAACTTGTGTTCATTTTTAGAATCGCTATTTTGTTGTTGAAGAACTTTTATTTGTTGTCGATACTGGTCGACCACTGATTCTTGATCTTCTAATTTTTGTCGTATGTGCGTCAGTTCTTCATCTTTGTCGTTAACGATTTTTTTTCAAGTCTATTATTTCTGCTTGGTAATCACATATTTCTTTCCTTATATCTTGATTTTTTTGTCTGTGATTGAAATCACTTTCGTCTTTTAATTTCTCAATTTGGGTAGACAATTTTTCTATATGATATTTCTGGTCGGAATTTTTTTTCCTTGAGCTCTTTTTGCATCTTAAGTAATTTAATCATTACTTCTGATTTCGTATTCATCTCTCGTAATTCTTCATTGTCTCTTCGATAACGCTTTAACTTGGCTTATAATTTCTCTAATTGTAGTCGCAAATCAGATTCCATGCTCTCTGATTTCTTCGACACTAGACGGTCATCTTGGACTATAAATAGTCGTTGATTTTTTCGATTTTGTTTTCCTTTGACAGATTGGTCTTCTTTGTTTGGTTAATGACCTCTTTTTTTTCCAAAAAATAATATTATAAACAATAATTATTATAATTTCTTTTTATAATAATATTATTATATTAATGTTTTATAAACTATATATATAGTTTAATATATAGTTTTTTTTAAATAATAAATTTTTATTTTATTATTTAATATAATTGAAATATTATAAATATAATATATTATAATATATATTATATTATAATATTTGTTTTTTTTGTGCAGGTCCTGGAAATGACGGTGTGAGGATGGATGCGGAGAAGAGAAGGTGAGAGTGGATGTGCAGCAGGGGAGGTGTTGGGCGACGACGAAGGATGGGCGATGAGGTGACGATGCAGCGGGGGAGGTGTCGGCGACGTGAGGGTGAAGGGAAACGTGGCGGTGGAGCAGGACGTGGGAGGAGAAGGAGGTGATGGGTGAAGGGTGGTGGGGGAAAGCGACAAAAGAAGATGAGGAGGCACGATAGAGATGCAGAGGCAGAGGATGATATAGGGTGCATCGAGGAGATGGAGCCTGCATGGTGTGGAGAGGAAGTGGAGTGGGGAGGTGGAGAGTAGCGGCACGTGGAAGTAGGTGGACGTGTAGAGATGATGGGAATGTGGATGGAGAGCGGCGGGGTTGGAGGATGGCAGCGAGGAGCTGAAGAGAATGTGGACGTGGCATGGAGTGTGGGCAGAGGGGCGACGAAGGAGTAGCGAAGAGTAAAAGTGCAATGGTGGAGTGGATAGGGTAGGGGAAGGATGGAATTTGAGGGAGAAATGGAGAGTGGCGACATGGATGGAAGGGATAGCTGCGCATGGAGGGAGCAGGCCGGAGAGCGGAGAGTAGGCAGATGATGTAACAGTAGAAGGGTGGGAGAATGGTGGATTTCTGAATTTTTTTTAAAAATACTTTTTTCTTCTTCTTCATGTGGATGGCCAAGGGCCTTTTGGTTTGGTCAAAAATTGGAAATGAGAGAAACTCTCAATATGATGGCTAATAGCTTGAAATCAGTGAGGCCCGAGGAAAGGTCCACTCTGATACCATTGAAGCAAATATTTATTCCCTCATATAATAATATTCACCAGAAAACTTGGTAAATCAAATAAGCCATAATGTGTATAGTGATGATAGAATAGATAAGATGATTACAATGGTTGATAACCCGCCTATTAAATAAGGCTTGGGAATTTGTGAATGAAAGGTTATGCCCTTTCATCTTAAGTACAATTTAATTATGTTTTACTATTTAATTATTTAATTATTATATTTATTTAGGTCTGTTACATCTATGCTATAGGATGTTACTCCGGCTGCATCCTCCCCAACCAGGTCGAATGGAAGAAATGGCACTTCTTATATTTCGAAGCGACTTGATCGTTTTTTTATGGCTGAAGCTCTTTGCGGTATCTTGGGTAAATATCGATCTTGGCACTATTCCACAGGAGTGTCGGATCATAAAGCCATTATTCTTCAAATGGATTTTGACCAGGTTTTTTGTGCCCTTCCCCTACAAATTCAACCTAACATGGTTGGATGAGGAGGAGTTCATTTCTTTAGTCAAGAATCAGTGGGGCATTCTCTCGTCTAATGCTCCTGCACATTTTCGATCGATGCAATCCTTACTCTATAAATTAAAAAAGTTGCAGCCATTAGTCTCTTCTTGGGAGAAGGATATGAAGCGTATTGCAGACAACTAGTTGAATAATATTGAAGTTATCCTCAGACTTGAGGACCTTGTGGTTAGGGACACATTATCTGATGAGTGCAGGTCAACACTGAAGGAATTTTTTTTTGTTTAAAAAACGTCTCCTTTTACACAAAGAGGAAACCCCCAGATAGAAGAGAAGAGCCATCTAGCTAAGGGTTGGGGATGAGAAATCCTGGTATTTTCACAATTTTGCTAATAGGAGGCGACTCACAAACTCTATTTGGGAAGGCTCAAATGAACAAGATAATTTGTTATGTGACCAGGGTTCCATTAAATTGGCGGCAAAACTACAGTTTTCCAACTTATACAAAGATCCTTTATCTTCTAACATCTTGGATCAGCGAGACATTATTAAGCTATTTCCTACTATTTTTCTCCCCAACTAACTGTGATTCTATTAGTATATTTGTTACTTTGGCAGAGGTGGAAAAAACTCTTAAAGGTTTTGATAAAGACAAGATACCTGGGCCCGATGGCTGGGCAGTGGAGTTCTATCTTTTCTTCTTTGACCTTATGGGTGAGGAACTAGTGCATGCAGTTGAGGACACAGGAAGATATGGGATTATACCTAACTCTTTCAATACTACTTACCTAACCCTCATTTCGAAGTAGGATCGACCGGGATCATTGAATGATTATAGGCCGATTTCTCTATGCAACCTCCTGTATAAGCTTGTTACTATGATTATTGCCGAAAGACTGAAGCCTTCTCTTGGCAAGTTTATATCGACCGAACAATTTGGTTTCCTCCCTGACAAACAGATACTTGATGTTGTGGGCATCATGCAAGAAGTCCTACTTTTGGTTAAATCGAAGCATCTATTTGCCCTCATCCTCAAGCTCGACCTCGAAAAAGTCTATGACAAGGTAGACTGGACTTTCCTCAGGTTGATTCTTCTACAAGTTGGTTTGTCCTTTGATATAGTACAATGGATTATGTTTAGTGTCACAACTGCTAGCTTCGTAGTCCTTGTTAATGGATATCCTACCACATTTTTAAAGGGCTCTAGGGGTATCCGTCAAGGCTTCCAACTATCACCTTACCTTTTTCTACTGATCATTGAGGGTCTCAATAGGTTGTTGGCTCGGGAAAAGGAGACTAAAAATATTAACGGTATCAAGGTTACCAGTTCCACACATCTCACTCATACACTCTTTGTGGACGATGTTCTGATCTTTGGTGACGGGAATGCTCACGAATGGTCTCACATAAATTTGTTGATTGACAAATTCTGTGGGGCATCAAGGATGTCTATCAGCCTGCACAAATTGGTCTTTAGTCATTTTTGTATCAAACAGGAAACTATTGATGTGATTACCCTGCTCTTTTCTTACAAATGGAAACCATTGGATGAGGGCTTCACATATCTCGGTTTTGATTTGAAGCCTAACAAATATCTCAGTGGAGATTGGAACTGGCTACTCAAGAAATTTCAAGGTGGGATGAATTGGTGGACTCCACGTTCGCTCTCTCTCAGGGGCAGAGTTACTCTGATTATGTTTGTCCTCCAATCCATACCTGTATATTGGTTCTCATTGTTCTATCTTCATGGTGGGATCATTACTTCCCTTCGCCGCATGATGTTCCATTTTCTTTGGAATGGCACTATGGACTGCCATAAGTACCATTTAGCTAGATGGGATACTCTTTCGCCGCCCAAGGTCTGGGGGGATGGGGGATCAAACAACTTAGCACTTTCAATATTTCATTATGTGCGAAGAGTTTGTGGCGAGCCCTCACTAATTCCGAATTATGGGGAAAAATTATTAAGCCCAAGTATTTGAGCAGACTTTCATTGGACCTTTGGCTTTAGAGAGCAAAGTTCAGATCGCCCACATCCTCGACCATATGGTGTAGTCTCTTGGCTAACCTACCGCACATTTTACAAGACATTAGTTGGCAAGTGGGCAGAGGAAGTCTCATTTGTATCGGATTGGATCCAATTATGGGTTATTGAACATTTTCTTTTCTCACAGCCCCTCTTGGCGCATATACATCAGCGGAATTTGGTTGTGCTCAAACAAATCTTCATTGGCAGGGTTCTTATGGAACCTTAGTGGCTATCATTGAAGGATATTAGACTCACAAGAGACTTCGCTATTGAATGGGGACTTTATACAAAACGCCTCTATGATGCAGTCATAGTTTTATCCTTGGAAAGCGATCAGCCGGTTTGGGCGGATAATAAACATAGTGGAGCTGTGATAACACATCTTGGTTATCTTGCTTTACTAAAACTTTGTCGGGCTCCTGATATTAGGTGGTGGCATGCGACATTATGGAAAGCCAGGATTCAATACAAGATTAAATATGTTATCTGGCTTAGTCTAAACCATAAAATACTCACCTGGGTTTCACTGCAGCATCTTGGATTTCTGGGTCCTAGTAAATGCGTTCTCTGCCACCTTGAACTGGAAACAGTAGAACATATTTTTGGATCCTGTGTGTTCTTTCAACATATTGGATAATCTCTGTGCAGTGGTTTAAATTGTCTGTGGCAGTGGGATTGTGGTATTATTGCAGAGAACCTACAAAATTAGGTCAGGAAGCTACAACTACCAATCGAGATCCCACTGATCCTGATGTGGGAAACCTAGCGGGCCAGGAACGAGTACATTTTTCTAAACTTGTCTGTGATGCAAACTCGTATAATCTCCAAGATCTGCCCATACTTTGTGTTTCTTGGTGTTTTTGAGAAAAATATTGTGCATAGGAATATTTGCCCTCCTCCAAATTTAATGGAAGCTGTGGTCGGTTTCTTTGATGGCGCCGAGAAGGATGGTCTCTGTGGAGCAGGCATGGTGATTTAGTTGGAACTGACTCATTCTTATCGGCTTCGCATGGATGCTGACATTGGTACTAACACACGTTCTGAGCTTCTAGCTCTTTGGGGTCTTCTACATTTCGCTAGTAAAAGACATATTTTCGAGCTACAGGTGATGGGAGATTCCAAGGCTATCATGGACTGGGCACTAGGGATCCACAATATCCACTCGGTGGATCTTTCTCATTGGTTGTGCCAAGTGAAGGGTTTATTCTATCGTTTCATTAGCCTCAGTTTCCATCATATTCATGTTTATAGGGAATACAGTTCCCAGGAAAATGACCTTTCAGAGCAGGCCATAAGCTTAGGGGGTGGCAATATTTTTTGGGAGGAGATCGCATAGGGACAGACAATAGACTTTGACACTCTAAGTCTCTATTGATACGTTATTCTATCAACTTTACAACACATACTGCATTCTCTAGTATGGTTGTTTTATGTGTATATGTGAGTGCATGTAGATACTAATATGAATGATTGCTAACCTCTTTTGATGACCAAGAAATATGTTTTGTGTGATAAGTCACTTATGTAAATCATCTGATGGAAGGTACGCTTCACTATGCTATAGTGACACTCTGGTCTATTCTCTCTGGTATCTTCTGTGTAAACAGTGTCGTTATTACGACAGAGTTTTATTTAATATAAAGCTCTCATTTTTCATATGAAAAAAAGGGAGATTCGTTTGATAGGATACCATATGGCCATCACAAAGTTTCCGCTTATTGACGTGGCAATGTTCGAGATGCAATCCATGCTCCTAGGTGCATGTAACTTGAGAAACCCTCTTTTGATGGGGAAGATAATAAGTCTGGACTTTGGAAATAAAGTCATCAAATATTTAATCATAATGGTGAAGTCAACAAAGTCTCGGATAAAATTATGGTTAGTCTCTAATCATTAGAGAAATTAAACCCAAAAGTTTAAGATTATTCGATTTAACCGTAATCTAATCGTGTTACTATTGCCCTACTGGACGGTGGATATGGCAAATAATTCACTTTTAAAGAGGGGTGGAGGCAGCGAAGAATTTCTCGCTACGAGTCAGTGAAGAGGAAGCTCGGCGCATTTAGCTCGCCTGCCCGTGTTCGATCCCCTCTCCCTCCTCTTCACCATTGTCTGTCTTGTCCGCGAACCTTCCCCCGGAAATTCTTTTCCTTGCTCCCGTTTTCGTCATGGCCAGACGGCTTCCATCTGGACAGAGACTATCTTCTCTGCTGTCGGAGATCAAGATTTCTCATGCTCGGTATGCACTTCCATATTCTCTCAGAGAGAACAAAATGAAGTCTAATGTTAGAATGATATTTTCGATAAAATCTCTGTTTGGTGAGATTAGGGCGGTAGTTCTAGGGTTTCGGAGAGAGAACCGCCTCCAAGAAATGAGCTTTATTTGTCGTTTGTTCTTTGTGTTTTGCAGCCAATATACGGCAGCGGCGGCCGAAGCGATGAGATCAAGCGGAGTAGCGGTGGCCGAAGCAATGAGATCAAGCGGAGTAGCGGCGCGGGAGTTTCCAGAGGGGAGTAAGGCAGCCGGAGGCGGAGGGAATAATAAAAGAACGGCATTCTGGATGAGAGATCCGGCGACGGGGGACTGGATTCCGGAGGATCACTTTGGCGAGACCGACATTGCAGAGCTGAGGCAGAAGCTTCTTTCCTCCAGAAAGTAGAAAATAGACATTATAAGGAAAGTTTATTATAACACAAAGGATACCGCTGCCGGAAGGACTGTCTGTAAGATGGGGGCAAGGGACATCTTCTGAAATTTCTTGCTCTCTTGCTCACAGTTCTTGCGGCAATAAGCTTTTTCTAGATTAATAAATATTTCTGTTGTCGCTACATTATTTTCAAGCAAATGAATGAGTGACAGTGTGATTTAGCCTATACTTTCACCTATACTCATTTAATCATTTTCTCCCCGGATCTGTGAGAAGAAAATGAGTATCAACTGCAGAATATTCATGTCGTCTTTTTCCGCTCTCTTTTGGTTTTGCTGATTTTTTTCTATTTTCTTAATTCAAGTTTTAGATGATGTATTACTTAATCACATTAAGATATTTTTTTATAATTATTTAACTTTCTGATTCAGATTAAAATAGATTTTAGGTTTTCTATTTTTTTCATTTATTTATTTAGTTTTGAATTTTATTATTCTGTTTTTTCTAAAGATGAAGGCTTATATTTGATTTAGCTCTCAATATTTTTAATTTATTATTAGATTTCAAACCATTTTTTTATTTGTTTCTAATCTTTAATATCTTAAAATGATATAATTTTTTTCACATTAAAGCTTTGCATGTATAAAAAAAATCTTTATCATTCCACTTGCTCTACATTATATATATATATATATGTTTACATTAATTATATATATATATATATATATATATATAAGTTTTGAAATTTCGGTTTATCTTTTCCATTCTATACATGAGGAGTAGATACGATTCCGTCTCTTCGACGAAGCTCAGAGCTAGCATTCCTTCCATAACAAAGCAGATATAAAATTGCAAATTCTCTTCCATAGTAAATCAGAATCAGAATTTTATGTAAAATGCCAATTTGAATAATTATAATGAAGCATGAACAATGTTTTTTTCAGAAGATTTAAAATAAAGATTTACAGCTATAGTATTTTAACAAAAAAAATAGAACAAAGCTTTTCACATAAATATTTAAATTACTTGTGTTTTAATTAATTTTTACTCCCTTTTATTGGTTTTCCTAAACGCGAAAATCGTTTCTTTAAAAAAGCCCAATCAGAAAATTTAGAAACCAGTAAAATCAGGCAATGCCAAATCAGATAATTTAGAAACCAGTAAAATGATGCAAAAGCCAAATCAGAAAAGATTATCAATATTTGATTGCCAACTCCCTGAAATGACAATTTACAAATCCCTGCAAATCGCTCATTATTTTTCATATATTTTTAAAAGAATTTTAGTTAGTCACACTTATTTAAAATTAAATAAATTTATTTGAGTAAATTAACATCACTATTTCAGCCAGATACCGCTCCCTCGAAATTTGTTAAAAATGTTTTTAAAATTAGATAAATTTATTTGAGTAAATTAACATCACTATTTCAACCAGATACCGCTCCCTCAAAATTTGTTAAAAAGGTTTACTTGTTTTATTTTATTCTAATGATTTAGACCCGATCTCTAGCTTGCCGTCATTTATTCGGATACCGTTTCACATCAGTTACAGTGCAAATTGGGTTCAGATTCCTAGAACCATATGCTAGAGAATAATAAAAACAAACAATTATAGAGTGATTCACGTGAGTCGTGAGTCGTGAGTAAAGTGTGAAGGGTTTCTTTACTGGAAAGAGACCGCGGGAAGTTTACTGTTGGTAAGTTGTAAAGTGAATAATATGAGTAAGCTGAAGTGACGTTTCATCGGCCAAGTGTCAGCTACCTTCAAAGTGGACTGAACATGCCGTTGTGTACGTACATACTATAGGTTTCACTTACATATTGGACATTTGAAATCCAAAGACGGTGTATGTTTCACGAATTTGAAAAAATACGAACAATACATTTATCACTTTCCAAATCCATACGAATATTTAACTACATTTTTTTTTTTTGTTACAGCTGTCAAAACAAATATTTAGAATCCTTGTCATATTTTTGCTGAAACCTGTAGGGAAATGCTTATTTTGCATCCATACAAATATTTAACTACATTTTCTTTTTGTGTTACAGCTGTCAAAACAAATATTTAGAATCCTTGTCATATTTTTGCTGAAACCTGTAGGGAAATGCTTATTTTGCATCTTTATTGCTCTACCACTTAAAATGTAGTTGCAAACAATGTAATGTAATGGTAAAGTATTAAATACTTTGTAACAGAGTGATTAATGATGAATATCTTATTTGCTTGTAACAACGCCCCATTTGGTCGAATGTCTGATAAATAAAGATAATACACTCGCATATTTTATTTGCTAGTAAAATATTTCACCAAGAACTCTAGAGAAAACCTTCAGTTATTTAAAGATCGATATAAAATATGGTCAGCAGTCTGGAAATTAAAATACTGTTTCTTTATATGCAAATAATAGTTTGTTAAAGAATTGCAAAGACTATTAAAACATGTTTCTGTTCTATTAACTACATCGTTATAATATATGGTCAGCAGTCTGGATATTAAAATATTGTTTCTTTATATGTAAATAATTGTTTGTTCAAGAATTGCAAAGGCCTTTTTTTAATAGATGCAAACATATTTCTGTTTTAAAACTACAGGCAACAAACATATTTTTGCAGTGATAATTTTTTATATATTGCAAGCAAACAGTATCATATAAGTGGAGAGGTACTAAAGGATGTTGGACGGATTAAAGTAACTGAGAGGAGGTGAATCAGTTACATACCAAAGTGCATCTTTTTAAAGGATGTTTCAGATTTATTATGGACATATGTTTAAACCATTCAACATATAGCAACAAATTAAATAAGAGTCAACATTCAATCACATCAACGAACACAAGACACAATGTTTTTATGAGGAAACAATAAAAACTCTTCTTCTTGAGAATGAAAGGTAAGCTCCAACTCCTCTTCACATTATTTTATTTTGCCTGAGCTTCAACCCAGACGAGGCTGCTACCTCTGGAAGCTCCAACTTCCAATTATAGAAGCACCAACTTGTGTCTATTTTCTGGCAACAACCAGAGGGATGCTACAACACCCCAGAGAAATCTGTTCTCCCTTGCTCCACCCTACCACCCAGAGAACTCTTTGAGTTATAGAATGAATCAAACCCTTGCAACCCCTCATTGTCTATGACTAGGCTTTATAAATCAGCATTTACAGATATTCATAACATATGTTATATTTTCTGTCTCTGTACATTTTTCTCTGTTTATCATCAAGACTAAGCACATACAGAACCCACCGAGACAGTCACTGTATAATTCATGTATTCTTTCTCATCTGGACCCGTTCATATTCTTTTGCACCTATCTTCAGTTATTCTCCTCTGTTCTTCATACTCTGCAACTGTTAATCTCTATTCATCATCGTGTCCAACTCTTCAATTCTTTTCTGCAATGTGCTCAATCTCTCAT
>LPNX010986451.1:1270330-1333661 GCA_001517045.1 Pseudotsuga menziesii | reverse complement strand
CATTGAACCGGCCCAACCAGAAACTAGAGCTGTATGCATTATATGTACAGAAATTGTAAAGAAAAATAGAATCTTGTACCATGTGCCCTGGCAAATAAATCAAGCTATGGTCTAGCAACCAGAAAAGCCTGCAAATAAAAGAAGATTCAAGAAACTAACCTGGCACAGTGCAGAAAACTTTCTGAAATTGCTTCCCACGAATCACGAATCAGCCTGACAGCCACTGTAAAGACAGATTTGCAAAAAAATCAAGCTTGAGCCTGAGTCCTGATTCTTGCACCATTATATAGGTAAACAAATCCAAATCCAGGACGAACTATGTCCAATTTACCCCAATCGAGGGCAAGTAATACCAGTTTATAGAATTTTTCATAAATCCCGGCGAAATATCAAATTTTTAATCCTAAACACCAATTTTTCAAACTACTATCCATAAATCCGGCGAAAAATCCCCATTTCTCCTCCCAATCGGAAAAAATTGGGCGAATTTTGGCAAAAATCTCCTGGCAGACGGAAAAATTCAGGCGAATGGGGGTAGAAAAAATNAATTGGGCGAATTTTGGCAAAAATCTCCTGGCAGACGGAAAAATTCAGGCGAATGGGGGCAGAAAAAATTAATTTCGTGGGCTAATATTGTTTTTTAGATTTTCCCTAAATCGGGATGAATGCTATTTACAAAAGCATAGCTATATACAAAATAAATTAACGGCGAATATATTAAATAAAATAATAATATTTTAATATAAAAATTCGCCCACCTTTTTTTAGGGAACCCTTAAAATTCGCCATTGGGCTATAATTCGCCCCTAAAATCATCCTTGGAAAGGTNTAAAATAATAATATTTTAATATAAAAATTCGCCCACCTTTTTTTAGGGAACCCTTAAAATTCGCCATTGGGCTATAATTCGCCCCTAAAATCATCCTTGGTCTGGGGATGGTAGGCAATGCCGAAGTTCAAATTGGTACCCAAATATGCAAACAAACTCTTCCAAAAGTTGGAAGTGAACTTAGGATCCCCGTCAGAGACTATTGCCTTAGGAAATCCATGCAATCTCAAAATCTCCTTCATGAATATTTTTGCAATGGCGTTAGTCTTATATGTGGAATTAACCGGTATAAAATGTGATTCCTTCGTCAACTTGTCCACCACAACCATGATGGAATCATGTTGTCTCCAAGTCATCGACAATCTTGTAATAAAATCCAAGGAAATAACTTCCCATTTCCATTCTGGAACTGGAAAAGGCTGTAACAAACCTGCTGGGTGTTGATGCTCAACCTTCACCTGCTGACATTTCATGCACCTTGAAATATATTCAGCCATGTCCTTTTTCACTCGTGGCCAAAAATATTGTTTTCTGGATGTAGCAATTGTCTTTTGATATCTTGGGTGACCAGAATATGGAGCTTGATGGATCGCATCCATAATAACCCTCCTCAAATCTGCTACATTTGGGACATAAATCCCATTCTTATAGGTAATAAGTCCATCTTCTTCCAATTCATATCCCTCATAATTATTTTGAAGGCTTTGATGTTGCAACTTGTCCTTGATTTGCACATAAAACTCATCTTCCATAGTATGATTAACAATTTGTTGCCTCAAATCTGATTGGAAAATACTAAGAGATGCCATCTGCATTTCATGCACCTTCCTGTTGAGTGCATCGACTACTTTATTTTTTTTCCATTTATGTGCTTGATTTCAAAATCAAATTCACATAAAAACTCAATCCATCTAGCTTGCCTAGCATTTAAAGTACACTAATCAAACAAATACTTCAGACCACAATGGTCTGTCCCTAGCTCAAATATTCTGCCCATCAAGTAATGCCTCCACATCTTGAGAGCATGTACTATGGATGCAAGTTCTATATCATGAGTGGCATAGTTCTTCACATGCTCCTTCAGCTTTCTTGACTCATAACATACCACGTGGTTGTCTTGCATTAGAACTCCTCCAAGTCATTGACCACATGCATCAGTACACACCACAAAATCTTTCTATGGGTATGCAACTTTCATAATGGGTGCACTTATAACAAGATTCTTCAACTGCTGGAAGCTTTCTTCACACCTTGGTTTCCATTCAAACGTCGTCACCTTCTTTTACAAAGAAGTGATGTCATGTGTAACCTTGGAGAATCCTTCAATGAATCTCCTGTAGTATCCTGCAAGTCCTATAAAAGATATTACATTTATCACATTTCTTGGGGTAGGCCAATTCATAATGGCTTCAATCTTTTTAGGGTCCACCGATATACACTCTTTTGAGATATTGTGACCCAAATAATGGATTCTATTTTTATAAAAGTCATACTTGCTCAGCTTTGCATACATCTTATGCTCCCTGAGTAATTGCAAAGTCATCCTTAAATGCTCTTCATTCTCTTCCTGATTCTTAGAATGAATAAGAATGCCATCAAGGAAAAAAAGAACAAACTTATATAGATACTTGCTGAAAACACTATTCATGAGACACATAAATGTAGCTGGTGTATTTGTGAGACCAAATGGTACCACTACAAACTCCTAATGTCCATACCTTTTTCTAAAGGTTGTCTTATGAATGTCTTCATCCTTGATTCTTACCTGATGGTAACCAGACCTTAAGTCAATCTCGGAAAAAACCTTTGCTTCTATCATTTGATTAAATAGGTCATCAATCCTAGGCAAAGGATATTTATTCTCCACAGTGACTTTGTTCAGTTGTCTGTAATCAATACACAACCTGAGTGTACCATCTTTCTTCTTCACAAACAGAACTGGCGCTCCTCAAGGAGACACACTCGACCTGATATACTTCTTCTCCAACAACTCTTGCAGTTGCATCTTCAGTTCTAGCATTTCCAGTGTGCTCATCCTGTAGGGTGTCTTGGACACTAGTGCTACTCCTGGCACAAGTTCAATTGTGAAATCAATGTCCCTCTTTGGAGGAAGCCCTTGAATCTCATCAGGAAATACATCCCTGAATTCTTGCAATATGATCGTCCTCCAACCTAGGTTTATCATTCTCTTTTGCCTCCAAAATATGAGATTCTGCAACCTTTCCTACATCACTTCTTCAGCCGCGTTGCTGAAATCTGCCTAACAGAAATCACCTTTGGAATGCCTTTCACAACCCTTGAGTTGCCTTCTTCATCCATGCACTCAACAGTCTTTTTGTAACAGTCAAGCTTGACTCTATGAGCTTCTAACCAATCCATTCCAATTAGAATGTCATAAGAACCAAGTGGTAGAACATTTAGATCTACATAAGTGACCAATCCATCCATAACCAATGGACATTCCTCTACCACTTCACTAACCTTTCTCTTAGTTCTAGTGGCTAGCTGAACTAACCATGATTTGCTCTGCTTTACCTTCTTAAAAGCACAAATATCAACTACTCTAGGAGTAATATAACTATGAGTAGATCCAGCATCAATTAAAACATAAACATGTTGCTCAGCAATCTTACCTGCAACTTCAACCACAATTGACTGATGATCTACTTAGCGATCTTCCAACGCTACATAAATCCTAGAGACGACCCTTGCTACTTGACCCATTGTTTCTGCTTCTTGAATTTTGGAAGCTGGCCTTACATTCCCATTCTCAAATGGATAATTCCCACACATGTGGGGTCCTCCACATTTCCAACATTGGACAGTTTCCCTAATCTATTGTGGATCTTTTGGCTTTTGTCCCATCACTTTAGCTGGCTTACTCACAACTTGGGATGGTTGCTTCTGCTGATTTCTGAAGTTAGAAGGTTTGAAACCTTTCTTCCTTTTGTTAGAATTATCATTCTTTTTGTCCTTCCATGTCTTATGGTAATTAGGTTTGCCTTTGATTTACTCATATCAATACTTAGCTTTCCTTATTGCTTCTTCCAGAGTTCTAGGTTCATAAAACTCAATTCTGTCTTTGTAGGCTTGAGGAAACCCACTCAGAAAAAGTTGGATCTTTACCTTCTCATATTTGATGTACCTGACATACCTCAATAGTTCCAATAACTTATTTGCATAGTCTTCTATGGTCTACAGTCCCAATCTCAGCTCATGGAACTCCTTAATATTATCATCATAGTACCTATCAGAGAGGTACTTCTGCTTGAAATACTTTTGGAATTGTTTCCACACAACATTCCTTTCATTAATCTTTTTCACTTGCCTAAATTGATCCCACCATATGGATTTCCTTCTAGTCAAATTGAAGATGGCTACCCTAGCCTTCATATTTCCAGAGTAGTCTTGGACTTGGAAATATTTTCTCATCCCAAGAAGCCAAGCTTCAGCTTCTTGACCATTATTTATTTCACCATTGAAGGTAGGCGGCCTTGCCTTCTTAAATTCATCACGTGAACCATTCTGGTAACGCATCTTCCTCTCATTCCTGTGAGATGAAGAGCTTGAATCCCTAGTGGATCCTTCAGGGTCAGATGATCCACTAGGAGATCTTTTTCTTCTTCTGGTGTTGCTCTTACTACCTTCTAGTCTTACTATCCAGTCCCCAGAGTTCATCCACCTCTGGATGTTTGTCAAACTTTGCAGCATGGCTGCATTCAACTGATTCCGCTCCTCCCAAGCCTTAACCAATATTTCATTATTTGCCCTGTAAGTTTGCATTTCCACCCTTCAGCTTCTCATGGTGGTTGCAAAATATGGGGGAGTATCTTGAAATCTTCTCCTATTAGACTCTGTCTTAGCATTCCCAACTCGGATGTTTTCTCCCATAACATCTTCTTCATTCTCATAGGGATTTTGTACATCATCATACATGTCGTAGGTTCTTATGGCTAAGCCAAGACCAAATTTACCGATCTGCACTATATGGAATGTTTCCTTTGAAGGTGAATATGATTATGCAAAATGTGTTCATAAACACAATTGTTAGCTGCATAACATTCACAAGAAATTCATAAATCACATACCTTCATTTGGAAAAATCCTACATTGACAACTTTGTAAAAACACTGAGTTTTCTTTCACAAACAATGACTGTCTCACGGGGACGACGAGGGTCAGGTTTCCTTTCGATGTGTCGGCAAAACTTGTTAAGTTTTCCTTATACGTATAAAAAAACTCGCCATTTTCATCTGATCGAAAAAACTCACCAACCTTTTCGACGTGTTAAAAACATTTCCGACATTGCTTCCGACACATCAGCAAAACTCATCCAGTTCTTCCGATCGACAAAACTCGCCGTTTCCTTTCGACGTATCAGAAAAAGATTGTCTTTTCTTGCTGACAAGGGAAATTTTGGCACTTAGAAAAATTTTGAAATTTTTTTCTTTCTTTCCTCGGCAGCGGCGAAACTCCACTTTTCCATCCGACACGTATTGACAAAACTGATCGAGTTTGCCTGACACATATCGACGGAACTCACTTATCTATTTTGACATGCATCGACAAAACTCCCCAAGTTTTGCCAACATAGTCCATACTTAAAAAAATTACGAAATTTTCTCTTCCTTTTTTTTCCTGTCATCGGCTCAACTCGCCAAGTTCTCCTGATGTGTGTTGACGAAACTTACCAAACTCAGTTGATGTATCGGAAAACTCACCAACTTTTGTTGATTTTTCAACACCTCAGGAAATTTTTCGAAAGTTTTCTTTTCTTTTTCTTCTTATCGGCTCAACTCTGGATTTCAAGCTGACATGCATCGGCTCAACTCCACCAATGCATCCAACACGGTCGCTGCAATCTTCGTCAGCTCCACTCAGCTAACCCAACTGACATGTGTCGGCTCAACTCAGCTAACCCAACCGACACATTCATAATTAGAATTTTTTTTTAGTTTCTCCCGACATCGGTGAAGCTCGCCCTTTCATGCCGACACGTATCAGCTCAACTCAGCCAGTTAAGCCGACATGCATCGGTGGAACTCGACTAGTTTAGCCGACAATTATTCCAACACTTGGAAAAATTTTGAAATTTTTTCTCTGTCTTTTTATTTTCATGCTGACTATAGAAGGTGATTCTAACCTGTGTCAACTGCTCTTCATGGCCCATTGAGGCCCAATGCTGCAACACTGCTCTGATACCACACTGTCACATCCCCTCCTCTCTAAGAGGACGCGACCCACGAGCTGGTGCTATCATTTAAGGGGGGATCTAAGCCCCATGAACATAAACAATAAAAATGCATTGAAAATAAATGATTTACATATGCCTAATGCAATCTACAGCGGAAGCAAATACATTAATTCAAGAATTCAACATGTTCATTATCATTCATTAAACAATTATAGTTGCAAAGGTTAAGCACAAGAGATACTTATCTTGAGAAGAAGATTGTCCCGCAACCAGCTATGTCACTACAACATTCCACCCAACCATAGGCCAGTGTGCTCATCAATCTCTCATCAGCACTACCACCCTTGAGTTGGGCATGATTCCCACAAGGAATAAGGGAACTACAACAGGCTCACACATAGCCAAAGACACATCAAATTCATCCAAGCCAAAGCTACATTTGGGTTTATCAGGTTGCCAAGGGGATGCAAGGATGAATTTCTAAGCTAGTGAGCTCAACCACATAGCTATGGACACCTACACAAGATCTGGCTTGGATTTCCCAACACCTACACACCCAACACAAGGAAGCATCCCCTTCTCTGCTACTCAGTCTCTCGGGATATGCCTTCCCCTTTCAGTGCTCTTCAGGATGTGCAAGAAAGAATAACCAACCCCTCTTGAGCTCTGTGTGTGGTTCCTTTCTACACTAGGTTTATCAAGCTAATTCTTCCTTCTTCCCCTCCAACCAGTTCAAACCAAAACACAGGATGCACTAACAATAAGATGCAAATTTTGGGTTTGAGGGAAAAACATCTTAAGATCCAAAAACAAAAATGATAGATGGGTAAAACAACCCCCTGATAGCAATTCGATTTCTAGAAACGTTTATGTGCTTCACGTGGGCAAAACGACCCCAACAAACACCCAAAAATCGTGGGTCTCTTCTACCATTGACTGTGCAACACCAAAAATGAAATTCTCCAACCGTGTGAAGGAGGAAACAACAGAAAAACGTCCAGGAGAGATCCAATTCACTGAACATTGACAAAACAACTTCCTAGCCATGGGGAAAACAAAGGAAACTGTGCCAACGTGAAGAAAAATTCCCAAGAGCTTCCAAAACGCATGAGGAAGAGAGGACGTGAATGCATAATGGGCGAGTAGTGAATTTTTGGGTTCTTACTTGCCCATTAAGACAAAACACATTTTTCTAAAAAGGGTGCTCTGCCCAATTCGAAATTGACCTCCTTACCTTGCCCATTCCCATGCAATAACTAACTCAACCACTTATGGCAGAAATAAATGATTGGCATAAGAAGACAAAATGGGTAGTTGACATCTTGATGGGTATTCCCTTTGACATTTGGATTTTCCCCATTAGCTCAAAGGTTTGAATATCCTCCCCTTATCCTTAGGAAATCATGTCCCCATCTCTTTTAATGTTGCATTGACATAGCTGGTTGTGGGTATTTTAATTAAATTGCATATGTACATGATGTCCAAAATTATAATGTGCCTGGCTAGCACGAAATACCATCGACATCGATTTTAATCGCCAAAACATAAAATGATAAATCAATGGTGGGGCTTTTGCCTTTATCTCCACACCATGATTAATTACAATATTTACATCGTATACATTTTTAATGCAAACGGGGTCAAAACCAGGGTGTTACAAGTTAAGCCATGTAGATACCATTTATACTAATATCATTTTTGGTGTTATATAGTTGTAGTAATCCTAATAACGATAGGATTCTAGTGTTATTGCTTGAATTATATACTAGCATTTGCACCAAGTGTTGATGTATTTGTAACTTCAGAATGTATTCATCTATGTATCTTATGTATTGTAACCCGATGTTTATTTCGGGATGTATCTATTATGTAATTGAGTCATGTTGTCATGCCCTGATGTTCCGATCGGGAGAATCAATAATGTAAACAAGTCATGTCAAGTCATAGTGGGTAAACCTCCGATTGTTAAAGGGTTAAAGTCCCCGTAGTTCCGGGGCACTAGGGTTATTAGACTCTCCTAGTAGAGGTCGGCCATAGTAGGGTTTTAGTCATGTTAGGATTAGTATAAATAGAGAGTCGGGGTCTCTATTTAGCACACATCACTCACACACTCAAGTGTAGCACATAGTTGAGGAAGGAGAAGACACTGGGGCTAGACAAAAAGAAGATTATTGATGTCGGGAGTGCATATTACTATTTTGGGGTTTTACATCTTGTGTTGATTCTATCTCCGAGGAAGTTGTGGGGTTTTCTCCATTTATGGTTTCCCCGATGAAAAACACTGTGTTCATTGTCCCTTGTGTTTGATTGCTGTACTTGTTGTTCTCTTAGTAAAGATCCTAACATAATGCTAGCTTAATGTTGAAAAACTAACATGGTATCAGAGCTAACCTGAGAAGAAGACACTGTGCAGCTGCGATAACTAGGGCTTCCTAGTTTGTGAATCCACCTCCACAGATTTTCAGCAAAAGTAAGGTGGAATAACTCTCCTCCTTAGGGCGCATCTTTCTGTCGAAGCAGAATCCATTTCTGAGGTTTTTCAGTTTTGGACCTGTCACTAATGTCGGAAATTATGGCTTTTTACAAAAGAGGAATTTTTCAGTGAGCCCAGGCCTAGATTGATCTCCTCCCCAAAATCGAAGTTAGGGACAAATTTCAAGGCATTTGGGTGGACAGAACTCCGAAAAAGCAAAACCCTAATTTGCTCCTGAACTAACCCTGCAGGATTTTAGCTCAAGTTTCAGATCCGACATCTTGAACCTGGTAAGATCTAAAATCTTTTGTATTTCCATTTGAGGTTCTCAGTTAAGATGTCTCATCATACCAAGCTTGACGAAAAGCTTGAGGGAGCTGATAACTTCCGAGCTTGGAAGTATAGGATCTCCCTAGTCCTGGAAGAAAATGAGTTAGACTCCTACATCCATGAGGAGGTTCCAGTTCTAGAGGGAGATGAGGCAAAGGCCTTACATAAGAAGAAGATGGTTATGGAAAAAAGGATCATTGCTGATTCTATCAAGGATCACCTTATCCCACAGGTGTCCTCTCTCAAGACACCTAAAGCTATGTTTGATGCCCTAACCAAATTTTTTGAAGGGAAGAATATAAACTGGAAGATGACCTTGAGAAACCAATTGAAGAATGCGAAGATTCAGAATGCAGAAACAATCTAGTCTTACTTCACAAGAGTTTCTCAGATCAAAGAGCAACTAGAAGTAGTTGATGAAGAAGTGGAAAATGCAGAGATTGTAATGACTACCTTGAATGTCCTTCCTAGGTCATGGGATTCTTTCATCCAAGGAATCTGTGCTAGAAAGAAGTTAGTCAAGTTCAGCAGACTATGGGAAGAGTGCTCTCAAGAAGAAGCTCGAATAGCATCTCGAGAAGAGAAGATGGGAAGTGAATACCAAGTTCTCACGGTACACTCCAAGTCTCACTCCAATTCAAACAAAAGAAGACCTCATAGCTCTAGAGGTAAGCACTCTCACAAAGATAACACTAGGAAATATGTATCTAGGATGATATGCTATACATGTGATGAAGCAGGACACTATGCAAGGAATTGTCCTAACAAACAGAAGATAATGAAGAAGAGCAACAAAAGAAGACATCATGCTCATGCTGCAGAGGATGATGAACCATCCAGGAAGAGATCCAGATATGAAAGTGAAGATTCTTCAAGTGAGGATGAATATGTTATGATATCTGCTCTCACAGGTAACATTACTCATGGAAGTGATGATTAGCTTATAGACAGTGGGGCTTCCAAACATATGACTGGATTCAAGGAATCCTTTGTGAGACTGTCAGAACATGAATCACCTCACAAGGTAAAGCTAGGAGATGACTACCAATATCCAATAAAAGGTAGTGGGGAATCTTCCTATAAATTAGACTCTGGAAAATCTCTAACAATGAAAGAAGTATTGTTTGTGCCAGGACTCAAGAAGAACCTTCTCTCCATATCAACATTAGATGCAAAAGGAATGCGGTTTGCATTCATAGATGGTCAAGTCATCATGTGGCCAAAAGGAAAGATTATCGATGATGTGGTAGTGATTGGAGAACAAGAAGGAGGATTGTACAAATTAAAGGGCCATCTAGAACAAGCCTTGGTCCATGACACAGTAGAGCCAAGTGAAATTTGGCATAGAAGGCTTGCACATGTGCATTACAGAGCACTACCTATTGCAAGCAAAGCAGTCGAAGGTCTTCCAGAAATCCAAGCAAAACATGATGGGGT
This sequence comes from Pseudotsuga menziesii, assembly GCA_001517045.1. Classification (NCBI taxonomy): domain Eukaryota; kingdom Viridiplantae; phylum Streptophyta; class Pinopsida; order Pinales; family Pinaceae; genus Pseudotsuga; species Pseudotsuga menziesii. Next base: position 1,323,398 of record LPNX010986451.1, on the reverse strand, counting down.
CTGCAAAGGATGTGCGAAAGGAAATAATACAAAGAAGACATTTCCAAGCAGCGAAAGCAAGGCAAAATGAATATTGGAAATCATCCACTCCGATGTATGCGGTCCTATGTCATCAAACTCTCTAAGCGGGTATGCATATTATGTTTCTTTTATTGATGACTTTTCTAGGAAGACACGGGTTTACTTCATGAAGAACAAAGATGAAGTATTCAGTAAGTTCAAGGAATTCAAAGCCTTGACCGAGAACCATACTGAAAAGAAGATCAAGACCATTCGATTAGATAATGGCGGAGAATTCACTTCAAATGAATTCAAAGAGCTATGCAAAGAATCAGGGATTAAGAGGGAGTTGTCCACTCCTTATAATCCACAACAGAATGGGATTGCGAAATGGAAGAACATAACTATCATGGAAGCTGCAAAGGCAATGCTTCATGATCAAGACCTTCCTATGCATCTTTGGGCGGAAGCTTCCAGAACAACGGTGTATGTACAGAACTGTACTCCACATAGAGTACTCGAGAACAAGACTCCTGAAGAAGTCTTCTCCAGGAAGAAACCAGAAGTCAGCCATCTCAGAATATTCGGCTGTCCTGTGTACATCCACATTCCAAAAGAGAAGAGGACTAAATTAGATCCTTCAAGAAAGAAGGGTATATTTGTGGGATACTCTGAAAGCTCGAAGGCTTACAAAATATATTTCCCAGGATACAAGAAGATTGACATCAGCAGGGATGTGAGATTTGATGAAGACACAACTTACAACAAATCCAAAAAGAGACCTGCTGAAGAACCTGAAGAAGCAGAAGCACCCAGAATTCATGATACAACCATGAATGAAGAAACTCGAGAAGAAGATCGAGAATTTGAAGAACCACAAAGACCTGTAGATCCACCTCTGAAGAATCCTCATAAGAGGAAACCTGCTTGGGTACGAGAACTTATCCAGGGTGTGGAAAGATATGGGGCTCCAGAAGAGAATCACAGAGAAAGAAAGAGGACCAGATCCTGTTCCGGGTATGTAGCTTTACTATGTTATTTCATTGATAAAGAACCTTCCAGTTATGAATAAGAGGAAAAACGGAAAGAATGGAAGGATGCTATGATCGAAGAGTACCAATCGATCATGAAGAATGATGTTTGGGATGTTGTCCCAAGACCAGACGGGAAGTCAGTTGTAACTTCCAAATGGATCTACAAGATCAAACATGCTGCAGACGGTAGCATTGAAAAATATAAGGCAAGATTTGTAGCTCGGGGCTTCTCTCAGAAAGAGGGAATATACTATGAAGAAACCATTGCACCTGTAGCCAGATACACTTCCATCAGATCAGTACTTTCTCTGGCTGCAGTGATGAAATGGAAGATACACCAGATGGATGTCAAGACTGCTTTCTTAAATGGTGTAGTGGAAGAGGAAGTGTATGTAGAACATCCACTCGGCTTTGAGACACATGATAGGGAGTCTCATGTATGCAAATTGAAGAAATACCTGTACGGTTTGAAACAGGCACCCAGGACATGGTACGACAGAATTGATAGCTTTCTATCCAGTTTGGGCTTTACCAAGAGTAAAGCAGATTCCAACCTTTACTACAAGGTTGAAGATGGAAACCCAATGATGCTTCTACTATATGTAGATGATCTGTTTGTGACAGGTATGGATGGGTTGATTACTGATACGAAGAGAAAGCTTGCTATCGACTTGAAGGACTTGGGTATGATGCATTATTTTCTAGGTATGGAGGTGTGGCAGAGTGCGGATGGAATCTTCCTTGGACAAGGGAAGTATGCAGTAGAGATCCTGAAGAGGTTTGGGATGATGGACTGCAAGACTATGGCCACACCTATGGCATCGAACCTGAAACTATTGAGTGATTCTTCATCAGAGTCGGTTGATGCTACGATGTATCGTTAGATGATTGGATCATTGATGTACCTGGTGAACACGAGACCAGACATTTGCTTTGCTGTGAACACCTTGAGCCAGTTCTTGACAGATCCGAGAAATGTTCACTTGATTGCTGCAAAGCATATTCTGAGGTACCTGAGGGGTATAGTTGGTTATGGGCTTAAGTACGATGTGAATCAAAAGATTAACCTGGAGGTTTATGTTGATTCAGATTGGGCAGGCAGTGCCATCGATAGGAAGAGCACTTCAGGGTGTTGCTTCAATATGGGATCATGTGTGATCTCTTGGTTTAGCAGGAAGCAATCCTATGTGGCACTGAGTACAGTTGAAGCAAATTATGTCGTAGCTTGTTCAACTAGTTGTGAGTCAGTATGGCTGCGGAAGCTACTGTCTAAATTATTTGATCTCCAGATGGATGCTACTTGTATACATTGTGACAACCAAAGTTGCGTGAAGTTGTCAGAGAATCCAGTGTTCCATGACAAGTTGAAGCACATCGAGATCAAGTATCACTATATCAGGGATATGGTGTAGAGAGGAGCAGTGAAGCTCTAGTATGTTGCGATGGAGGAATAGATAGTTGATGCGTTGACAAAGCCATTAGCCAGAGTGAAGTTTGAGTACTTCAGGGAGAAGCTTGGTGTTCTCTAGATCGACGTTTTCTCCAAGGGAAAGTGATGAGTCCCAAAGCCATTCTAACGAGCAGGTTAGATGTAAGGGCTGAGCCATTCTATCATGGTGAGAGGATTCAGTTCCGTCCATGTCAGATGTGAGTGCAAGCCATTCTGGCGAGGGTGTAGGACTTGTTTCCTACCAGGTCAGATATAAGGGCAACTGCCATTCTCCAGGAGAATGGAAGCACTTGGTTCGTTACCAGGTAGCTCAGTCTGGGACTGGGGGCCATTCTGTCATGGTGAGAGGATTCGGTTCCTTCCAGGTCATATGTGAGTGCAAGCCTTTCTGGCGAGGGTGGAGGACTTGTTTCCTTCCAGGTCAGATATAAGTGCTGAAGACTTTTCACAGATGTTAGTGATGTGATGTCCTATCATGCTGGTGAATGTGAGTGCTGGGCCTTTCTGATGTGATTGTAGGTTCCTACATGATCAGATGTGAGTGCTGGGCATGCCTTTCTGACAAGTAGGTTAGATGTAAGTGCTAGGTGAAGACCTACCTGATGGCTAGGCCTACAACCAGCATGAAAGAAGGCTGGATCTGTAGAAATTCCTATGACGAGATAACACACATGATGGTGACTAGATGAGATCCAGATCGAGCTATGATCCAGATCCAGTTATGATGACTTCGAGAGATCTATATCGAGCGATGATCCAGATCTAGCAGTAATGATCTAGATCGAGTGATGATCCAGATCCAGTCCAGTAATGATGATCTAGATCGAGAGATGATCCAGATCTAGTGATGATGTTCCATGATGATCCAAATCGAGAGATGATCCAGATCCAGTGAAGATGTCCCATGATGATCCAGATTGAGAGATGATCCAGATCCATCCATGATGATCCAGATCGAGAGATGATCCAGATTCGAAGAATGAAGATGACTTGAAGACTCAAGAAGACTCGAGATGCAGATGACGAGTTGATCCAGTTGATACAGAGAAGAAGACCAGTGCTGAAAATTGTGTCGAAAGAATACCTTCTTAGTTAAGAGGGAGTGTTGATGTATTTGTAACTTTGGAATGTATTCATCTATGTATCTTATGTGTTGTAACCCGATGTTTATTCCGGGATGTATATATTATGTAATTAAGTCATGTTGTCATGCCCCGATGTTTCGATTAGGAGAATCAATAATGTAAACAAGTCATGTCAAGTCATAGTGGGTAACCCTCCGATTGTCTAAGGGTTAAAGTCCCCGCAGTTCCGAGGCACTAGGGTTATTAGACTCTCCTAGTAGAGGTCGGCCCTAGTAGGTTTTTAGTCATGTCAATATTAGTATAAATAGAGAGCTCGGGTCTCTATTTAGCACACATCACTCACACACTCAAGTGTAGCGCATAGTTGAGGAAGGAGAAGACACTGGGGCTAGACAAGAAGAAGATTACTGCTGTCGGGAGTGCATCTTACTGTTTTAGGGTTTTACATCTTGTGCTGATTCTATCTCTGAGGAAGTTGCGGGATTTTCTCCATTTATGGTTTCCCCGATGAAAAACAATGTGTTCATTGTCTCTTGTGTTTGATTGTTGTACTTATTGTTCTCTCAGTAAATATCCTAACATAATGCTAGCTTAATGTTGAAAAACTAACACCAAGAGGTGCAAAGGAATGTTGAGAGGGTAAAAATATCGCGTCTTTCCACAATTGAACCTTTTCGCAATTGAGTATTTTCACAACTTAACATTTCCGCAAGTGCCTTTCTGAAACACTGTTTCTACAATAGAGTTTTCGCAACTCTGTTTCCGCAATTGCGAATTGCGGGTATGCAATTGTAATTTTCAAAAATTGGCTTCCGCAATCTTGTGGCCTGTTCTTGGAAGCAACAAATCCCATTTTAACAGCGTAAAATGGGATCCATTTAATTGGATTTTGAAGCCATGGTCTTGTTATGGAGATTTTTTTCTTGTTTACTATAAGTACCGTGTTTTGGTTTTAATAAAATTTCATTTAAAAAACTTTGTTTTTTTGGTTTTGCAGATTGCAGAAGCTCCCTCTTTATGTTATATATGTTTTGCATTTCCGCAACCCACATTCTGCAATTGGAAAATGGATTGCGGAATTCCATTTTTTGGGGATTTTTGGAATTCATTTTCTCCCATTCCGCAACTTGCAAATGCGAATTGCGGATATTAGAATTTTATTTGTTTAAAAAATTCTTGTCTTTCTGCAACCCGCAACCCACAATGTAAATTGCGTATTGCAGAAATCGTTTTCGAAATAAAACCTTATGTTTTCGGTTCTACTTTCCATATCCAAACTCATTCTCCAAATTGTGGTTCAATTTACTATTATGTAATAGCCTGTTATACAAATTATTTGATCAAACCCAAACGTCACACAGACTTTTCCTTCCGCAACTCCACTTCCGCAATGCAGATTGCAGTTTGTGGGAAGCTCCATATACTTTTACAATTTTCCTTCCGCCGTTCCGCTTCTGCAATGTGGATTGCGGATTGTAGAGCGTACATTAACACTTATTTAATTACTTTCCGCAAATCCGCTTCCATTTTTTGACAAAATAATTATATTTGAAATGGATAAAGAGCAAACCATTGTCTATATTGTCATTTGGATAAGTAACACAACCTATAAATATAAAAGGGCAAACCGATGCCTATAATGTTTCCAGACAGCCAAACTTCCAATATAAGACGTTATATCTACACCCTACAAAAATTTGGGCACATTGTACCTCCATTGCAGAAAATCCAACATTTTTTTTTAGCAGATCAAAGGTTGTATTCGACTTCCAAAATTGTGTTGTTTGTACACAATATTACTCTAGCTCTGGGCTATTGGTTGCAAGAACTCTGAAATCCTTCAGAGAAGGAATCAACTCATTTTACCTGTTTTCACACCCTAACCAAAATCAAAGCCTAAAAAATAATAGTAAAGTTGAAATACAGAAAGATCGATCAATTCAGAGCTTACGTGAAGAAAATTACTGCTTGCACTTAACAATAGCCCTGTGGGGAATAAACCCCACAGATTTTATCATATTTATAAATAGGTTACACAATGGAGACGGTAGTCTCAGTAGATTCCTCGTCACTCCATCCAATTAAATTTCGACAAGTGTCTCGTCTATTGGACCAATAGGAGTTCGACATGTGTTTTCTATGTTATGGTCGGTCTTGCGCATGAATGGATTGATGGGCTTATGTCCTTATAGTGCAATACCTCTATTATGGATTTATAGCCCTGTGGGGTTTATTCCAAAAGTGTTATAAGTTGTGAGTAAAAGGTCTCGGGGTCAAATCCTTGGGAGGCTTACATCGCTATATAAGGGTCTCACTTGATGTCCCCAACAAGTGAGGCCCCTATGCAATCAAAGAAAATGGGTCAGGCCCCTTCGGATGAGCCCCCTATGTGTTGTTCTCGTAGACGTAACAAGCCTCGCTGAGTAGGTGAACCACATTGAAAAAATATTCTAAATTCTAAAAAAAATACTTCCCTCCACCTCCACCTCCACCTAGTAAAGTGCACCCACTCCATTATAAAATAGGAAATCAAAACCCAAGCTGCACTATGCAAGTAGCCATCGGTGCGTTGATGTGAAAACACAAGTCGTTGTAGGTACACTATCCAGATTCTTCACTCTCAAATATTGAATTCGATATTTCACTATCAAATAGAGTGGAACAATCTAATATAAGAATAGTTTAAGTAATATGGAAATCCTCTTTTAATAAAAGGCCTACATTTCACATAAGGTAGTCTATCCGATTCTCGAGGCCACTTTTGGAATAATTAATTAGTAGTAATAATAAATACAAACTTACAAATAGGTGAGAGTTCTTGTGTAAAAAACTTGTTCTTGAGTCTTGACGATGTCTCGTATAGTGACGGGCTGTCATATTAAACTGTCCGTACATCTACCTTATTTTTTAAGCTACGGTTTATCTTATTTTTATTAATTTTTAAAAATAAATTAGTTTGTCCCACCAACGTTGACATCTATATAGAAACTCCCGAGAGGATAGGGTGGTGAGTATATGTTAGCTCCGTATGTAGCACTTAAAACAAAACTTTAATGCATTGCAAAATTATGATTCATTTTTTTGGGTTAACCATTGTAACAACCCTTGTTTGTAAAACTCTACTAGTTTGAGCGAACCGAAAAATGCCACGTGTATGTATTGTTGAATTCTGCTTATGTTGTGCGGTTCTTTCTGGCTTGTCCTGCAAGTTTCGTGCACAAGGTCAAAAATGCATGTTCAACAAGTTTTTTCATAAGCATGATCTTTCGTGCAGAAGGTCAAAAAAATGTGCTCAGGAAGTTAGTTCTTCAGCTCCATCCTACAATATTGTTTACGACAATGAGTTGGTAGAATCGATTCAAGAATCCTAGAGTATTTAAGAGAAAACGAATATTGTGGAGTTGAGCTGTTATTTGAAGAGATTGAACGGTTCATTTATAAGTGTGAAGCTTTTCTGCAGATGAATTGGAGTTCATCGAGGTGGAAGCAAGTGATTCGGTGAAAATCTTGTTTACTAAGCGAAGAATTTGAATTTGAGTATCAACTTTTTCAAGGATTGAGCCATCCGAAGGTGAAAAATTCTCAGAATTTAAGGTTCTCCTTTAAAGTTAGAGTTCAAATCGGTGATTTTCACGGATCTCTGTTCTGACATGTATTTCTGAAGATTTTCAGGTTGTAGTTGGATCGAGTTCATTAAAGTCTTGCTGTTCAGGCCGTTCTTTAAAGAAATTTTAAATTTTGGCTGATGATTTTGAGCAAACTTTGCAGTGCTTCAAAGTTTTTGCTTTGCCAGCAAAATGGATTACGAAGGAGATATCCATATGATGAAGAACGAGAAGATTATGGAGATGAAGAAATTCAAACGAAATCGCCAAACAAAAAAGTTTTTTCTCTATGCTTTTGTTACAGCAAGCATGATTTTGCTATCTTGGAGCTCAGTCTAGATGCTAGTGGTCGTTAGTACCGCTGGGATTTACTTCCACAATGCATTTGCACTGGGAGGTGCAAAGGAACGTGGAGAGGGTAAAAATATTGAAAGTGAAAACTAAGGTTAAGATAATAATAATTTGTTTAATTTTAATATTAATAAAAATATATTTCATGTAAAGTAGATTATATTGCAAAAGAGAATAAAGATTACTAAAATATTATTTTATGTATTTACTAATAAGAATAAAGATCAGTGAAAGATTATTTTATGTATTTACTAAGTGTTTACTTATAAGAATAAAGATTACTGAAAATGTTAGCATATAGCTAATGTAGCTTTTCATAAGATAGGTATTACAATTGATGTTTGGAATAGTTTGAATTTAGCAACAAGAGTTATATCATTGTCTTGTGAAAGGGAAACAATCCTTTCCCTTCAACTAATTCCCAAGATTTTTTTGAATCTTCTGTTGACGAAATTTGTTGCAGTTGACATTTAGAAGCTGAAAAAAAAGAGATAATAATCAAATAAAACATTTTTGACTAAATATATATGAAATCCAAGCTGAAAATGAAATATGCAAATGTTTATTGATGTCAATGTTAATTTTTGTATGCAAGTTGAATGATAGACGGGAAAAACAATTTTTTTGTTGTGCATGGGAAAAAATTGAAGCAACATTTTTATGTTTTCTTTGTCATGGGAAAATGTAGAGGGTAAATGTTGATTAAAAACTTGAGTTCTACCATAAGTGGAAGATGGACTAATATTTTGAAGGTATGCTGGACTTAGCTATGTAGAAATATGTTGAACTTATGAGCATGATAAAATGTGCAATTTGCCACCAATGTCTATAGGTCGCAACAACTAAATCAAAAACTCAATTTTCTCAACCATCTTAGTTGGATGCAAAATTGAATCCCTTCCCCAAACTGGATTATTGGAGGAGATTTCAATATAATAACTACTCTATAGGAGAAAGAAGGGGGCATCATAAGACTTGACAGAGACAGTGCAACATTCCAACTTCTCATCAGAGACCTTAAGTTAGCGGCTATGCAAAACTGTAATGGTATTTTCACTTGGAATAACCGCAGAGGGGGTGAGCGACAGGTGGACAGTAGATTAGACAGATTCCTAGTTTTTGAATTCGCTTCTACAAAACCATATCAACCTCTTGGCCACAATCCTACCAATGACAGGATCAGACCATTGGTTTGTCTGTCTCCTTATGGAAATCGAAGGCCCATACAACAAAAGACCCTTTATATTTGAAAAATTATGGTTATCCCATACCGATTTCAAATCAAAAGTCATAGAATGGTGGGAGGATTCGGCCCAAATGGAAGGATCAGTGATGTATAACTTTCAACAAAGGTTAAAGCAGTTGAAGAACAATATAAAAAACTGGAACAATAAGGAATTTGGTAATATCTTTAAGGAAAAAAATAAATTAGAAAATAAATTAAAATCTACTCAATCACAAGCCATCCAATCTGGTTACATAGAAGAGCTCAGAATCCAAGAGAAGCTTACTTAGGAGTAGCTAAACATAAGATATAAACATGAAGAAGAGCTTTGTAGGAAAAAATATAGAACACAATGGATCAATGAGGGAGAGAAAAATACAAAGTTCTTTCGCAACTCAATGATTCAAAGAAGAAAACAGAACAAGATAGCCAGACTCAACTCCAATCAAGGAATGTTGCTGCAAACCCATGAAGAAATCAAACATGAATTGGTTCACTACTACAAGGACCTGCTAACAAAACCAATCCACGATAGATCCCCTGCAATCCAACAAATTCTGCAACACATTCCCTCAATCATCTGTCAAGAGCGGAACTACAGTCTCTCCTAGGACATATCTTTACAGGAAGTGGAAGAAACAATGATAGACATGAACTTGAGAAAATCCCTTAGGCTGGACGGCTTCACCACAGAATTTTTTCAGTCCTGTTGGGACGTCATCAAGATGTATGTTTGGCATATGGTGGAAGCTTCAAGAAAATAGGTCTAATTCTCCCATCCCTAAATTCCACCTTTCTCACCCTTGTACTAAAAATGGACAAGCCTATCGATCCTTCAAACTTTAGACCCATTTCCCTCTGCAATGTAATATAAAAAATCATTACAAAAGTCACTGCCAACAGACTGGAACCCCTTCTCCCTCTCATTATCTCCCTAGAGCAAATGGGATATGTGGAAGGAATGCAAATTCTTGACGGCATTATTACAATCAATGAAGTTATTCACACTCTCACGACTTCTCTCCAGTCGAGAATGCTCATCAAATTAGACATGTCCAAAGCCTTCGAAAAAATAAGATGGCGATTTTTGAAGGAGATGCTTTTAGCCTTTGTATTCTCCCCTTCCTGGGTGAATTGGGTCTTAGCCTTAGTTTATTCTACTTTCTTTTCTAGTATGCTAAATGGCTCACCCACTACCACTTTCTCCAGTTCAAGAGGCATCAGGGTTGGAGATCCATTATCATCGCACCTCTTCATCATTCTTGCAGAAGGACTTGGGAGATTCATTGCAGCCCATGTTCGAGAAAATCACATACAAGGTCTCAAAATCACTGCCACAGGTAATCCGCACTCCCACCTCCATTTTGTAGATGATACTATGCTTATGGGTAAGTCCTTAGTTAAGGAAGAAAGAGCCTTCAAATTCATTCTCTGCACTTTTGGAGAGGCTTATGGAATTTCCATCAACAACCTCAAGTCTCAAGTATTTTTATTCAACTCCCCAACTCTCACCAACTTTACATTACCTGAATTCTGGGCTTTCAGAAACACTCCCTTCCTTCCAAATTTCTAGGCGCTCCCCTAATCGATTCTGCTATTAAAAATTCTTCCTGGAAAGAGCTGTTAGCAAAGTCGGAGAGTAAGCTATCCTCCTGGAATTTTCGAGCCTTAAATTTCCTCGGAAGCCTCATCCTCTTAAAATATGTTCAGCAAGCCATGCCTTTATATTTATTCTCAGTGATGGCGGCTCCACAGCATGTGCTTAAAAATATACTGAAAATACAGAGAAAATTTCTTTGGGGGGGAGTGGTGCAAATTTGAAGGTGGCCTCTGGTGCCATGGAAAAAACTTTGCACTAACAAAAGCATGGGAGGCTTAGGTTTGAGGGACCCCCTCAACCTAAACAACATTTTGAATGTGAAATTATCGTGGAGGTGCCTCACAGAGTAATATTTACCCTGGGTGAACATATGGAAGGACAAGTATGCACCAAAGGTGCCCCATTATGATCTTATCAGAATGGAGGATATTAGGGAAGGATCGATCATTTGGAACTCTGCCTGGGCACAAAAGGAAATTATTAGAAAGCACAACTTTTGGGAAATTAGGAATGGGAAAGTTGCCCTTTTCTGGGACGACTCCTGGTAGCAATTCCCTCCTTTGAAAACAAGAAATGGCATACAAGATTTGCAACTTAGAATGCAGTAGGAAGGAAAATATATAGTGGGACAGTATCAGTCAACAACTCACATTCAAGGTAAATGACAGGCATGGCTTTCGAAAGAAACCTGGAAGGAGCAAGGTAGAGACTGGGATATCACTAACTTCTGGGACTCTCTACAAACAAGGAAAATTCTTACGCATTCTGCACCTGGCAAGCTAAGATGGGGATTACAACCCAAAGAATATTTTATGATCAAAGAAGCTTACCACCTGGAGCTCTCTCAAGTGACTCCCCCAAAGGACACAATCTGGGGAAAGTTTGGGACTCACACCTCTGACTGAAAGTTAAAACCTTTCTTTTGTTGTCTGTGCATGGAAATATCCTCACCTGGGACCAGCTCTGGAAGAGGGGTTTCATAGGACCCTCTAAATGTGTTTTATGTGAACAAGAGGAGGAATCAAAGTAGCATCTCTTAAATCAATGCCAATTTTCCAACAGGATCTGGGATTGGGGTGCGAGCCTCTTCCGAAGATCGGACACGGACAAAAATAATATAAACAATATCATTCTTGATTGGAATCCTCAACCCTTTAACAACCCAATTCTAAAAAGACTATGGAATATATTCCCAGGTTTAATTCTCTGGAATATTTGGAAAGAAAGAAACCGCCAAAAATAAAAAAATGAGACTCTCCCCTTCCAGCAAGTTTGTATCACATTTAAAAGAAACATTCTGGAAACTGTGCAACTTTCCCCTTGGGTGCTTTCAGATCTAACTGGATCTTCGTCAGAGAAAATTATTCTAAAAGAATGGGACTTCCAAATATCTAGTTTTAGTTTGATGCGAAAGTCTCCATAGCCTAAGGCATTCATTCCTACCTATTGGTCTCCCCCTTCTCCCCCTTTTTTAAAACTGAACTTCAACAGGGCTTCAAAGGGGAATCCAGGCCCTGCAGGGATGGGCAGAGTTTTTCAAACAAACTAGGGGGAAATACTGCACATGTCCTTGGAATTCATAGGCACAACCACAAACAATGTTGCGAAATCACAAGCTCTTATCACTGGGATTTTCATCGCCCACATAAAATATTGGCAAACTCTAATTATTGAGGGAGATTCTCAAATTATTATTAATACCATGAAGAAACTCTCCAAAGGCACTCTTGTTAATAAACTCTCCAAACATTGGCGTTTGGATTGGATAAAAGAGCAGCTTCAAGACTTTCTTAAGTCTTTCGCTGTGCTCCAACCTAGTCATATCATAAGGACCGACAACAATCTTGCATACAACCTCGCCAATAATGGAGCAGAGGAATCAAATGACACTATTGACAACTATTGGTAACTCTTCCACACTCAACCACTAAGAGATCAACTCTTCAGGATTATGGAGCAAGACTTCTCTTCCACCCAGCGAATGTTAGAGTTGGAAATGGAGGAGCGCATGAGGGGCACATGGCCAGGCTTCATGCCAACCATGCCACCACGTCAGCACCCCTAGAATTGTGTGAGGTTAGAAGGATACCCACGATCTCCCATTCAACTGGAAGCTCTGGCACAAGAGCACATAATCTACAAGGGAACTCGTCGGAGGCATTTGGAAATGGAGAGGAGATTGTAGGAGTGCGAACTCCTCTACCCAGTTCTCGCCATGATGTCAACGCAAAAGATGGTAAGTTGACTCAGCTTGAGTCTCATCATATTGTAAAGTGAGTCTATGGTTTTCTCAGCCATTACAGGAGGCATCCCCTTTGATTATTGCTCAAATTTTTTCTTTTGACTATTAAGTGTCATTCGCTTGAATTCTTGGTCTGCTGGTGAGGTTGCGAATTATCCCTCAGAGCTTAACTGCTCTCGGGTTTGGAGTTCTTCTCTTCAAATTGCTGAGCACAATTCTCTTCTCTGATTGTTCTGGTTGATATTTGTTTTATTCTTTTTGTGATTTGTTGATGAAGAACTGTAACAAAATTATCTCAAAGAACTCGAATTGTAAGTGGTTATGTCTAGTTTCTTTTAGAGGTAGACGTTCACACAACTTTCTCTAAGAATCTAACCCTGTTTCCCTCTATTGGGAGGGCTCAGCTTCTTACATTTTTCCTGTTTTCCCTATGAAGCGAGGGCACTGCTTTATCGGTTGACTGTATTACTTTGTTTTCGGCAATAAAAGGATTTATCTAGCTTACAAAAAAAATGTGGAATTTGGAAATCGAAATCACCTTTTCTATTCACTTGATAGAAGTAATGTAAAAAAAAATTAAAAACATTACATGTAGTTGAGAGTTGTTTGGCAATAATTGAGAAGCAACATAATTGAAATTGAAATCACTTGACAGAAGTAATGTAAAAATAAATAAAAAACATTACCTACTGTTTAGAGTTAATTCATTGTAATTCACTAATGACTATGAACATCACAACCAATGCTTGAACCATTAAATAATGTAACCAAGTGTTTATGTTTGCATCAACATTTTTCGAGAAAATAAAATGATACATGAGAAGAGAAGACAAAAAATGTACCATGGGGAATCAATATACATGAATAGTTTATTTGTAACAACATCATACACAATATACATGTGCTTTATGGCCTTTGAAAGTATACAACCTTGAACCACTAACAACATTACATATGTGTTGCACAATCAGGTTTATCTAATAATCCATCTAATAGTTGATGAGGCTGCAAAATATTCTTCCCTTCTACTACGTATCTGCTTATCAAGCCAAAATCAGGGCATCCTTTAGAAAATCAGCTTTCCAACAAGCTTCAACAGGCTTCAATATAGTCTCATATTGCATATGCCAACACTGCTTCAAAAGACGACTATTCTGGACGAAATACATAGTGAATTTGTGGCCAGTCTAATTGATTATTAAGCGTTTCTTGAAATATGAGCTAATAAGGAAAGGCATTGTTGGATTTGATGAAAATGCAATCAATTAAAGGAAAGGGTGGCAAATAATTATATTTTTTCTTTCGCTATATTCTCATCGATGAAATGAGCTTTATTTGCATCGAGAGGTGCAAAGGAATGTCGAGAGGGTAAAAATATCTATAGTTTTTCCACCAGCATAGTTAATAATACATATGGATTCATGACTGTTCATCAAACTCATCCCTTCATAACACATGCCTCTTCATCAAACGCGTTTTTTTACTTCTATGTGTTATTATTTCCTCTTCCACTCTCTGTTTATAATTTTTAACTCTGTTTAAATTTATCAGTCACAACGTTCCATAGTTGTCTTTCCGCAGGTTTCTTTCCGCAGAGTGCTTTTCCGCATTTACCTTTCCATGTTTACCTTTCCACAATCACCTTTCCGTAATTACTTTCTGGAATTACCTTTCCGCAATTGCGGGTTGCGGATGTGCACTTTGAATTTTCCCGAAAACTTACTTCTGCAATTACCTTTCCCCATTTGTCTTTCTGTAATTGCATTTCCACAATACCTTTCCACAATTCAGAAACTCCTCCTTCTGTAATTGCAAATTGCAAGTTGTGGGCCTGCATTTTGACTTTTATTGAAATTTGCTTCCACATTTATCTTACCATAATGATATTTCTACAATAGGAAACTTCTTCCTTCCTCAATTGTGGATTGCGGATTGCGGGTATGCATTTCGACTTTTCTTGAAAAATGCTTCCACAATTATCTATCTGCAACGAACTTTCCCCAATCAAAAACTTCGTCCTTCCACAATTATTGCGGAATGTGGGTATGCATTTCGACTTTTCTTGAAATTTGCTTCCGCAATTATCTTTCCGTAATGAGCTTTCCGCAATCAGAAACTTCTTATTATGATTATAACAATGACTATTGCATTTGCAATTTGGTGCAGCTGATCAACTGCAATGGATCAGTGACTTCCTCTCTAGATAAATAGTCACTTAAAAAACAACTCAAAAACATGTTTTGAAATAGTTGAGAGGTTATGCAATTGCTTGTAATTCTCCAAACATAACCGTGACCACCGCCCATCGACTTCGAGGCATTCACATCATAGTTGTCCCAAAATTCTAATTTATATATTGAATCTAGTTATGGCCCAGTGACCTCTGCAGATGATTAATATCAAAGACACTCGTCACGTACATTTACATCAGTAATTTCATGAAAGCATAATAAAGAAAACTATTGGAACAAAGTAAAAATGCATAACACCCAACTCAATTCTTAAGAGCAGTTTTTTTTATCGTGCCAATGTCATTGGATCCTTCAAAATGTCGAAAGATAAATCAACCTTACTTTTCTTCAAGAATATCAGCATATCTTGTTCTTCTATACCTGTATAATACAAAATCCCATCAGATTTTGTGGACTATTACTATTTTTCTATTTTTTTTTCTAGCAAGGCTATGTTCTGGGGCTACATTGTGCGCTGTAAACAGGGGCTACACTATTTTTTTGCATATTCAGTATTCATTTAAAAGCCTTGGCTTTAAGTCCAAGCCATGCCTCTTCTGATGTAAGTTTTATTTTGATAAATAAACGATTTGCTTGACAGTGAAAATTAGAAAAACAATGGCAGAAATCACAAAGATCAAACCATTTTGTAATGTTGAACCAATATCAATAATGCAGTAAACAATTGCACAAATTACATAAATCTTAGTGGTAATAAGTTAGAAAAGTGATTAGATGCGCCATTATGGATGAATTGATCTTGGTTGGGTTGGATGATAGAAATTAGTAGTATTCCATGAGTGTGTATACATTTACACGTACATAGATTAAGGGAAAATGCGCATAGTGAATTAATAGCAGGCATGAAACCTGTGAAAAGTTTAACAATCCTAATAATAATTTACTCCATCTAGTCGGGCTTAATCACAAACCAAAGAAAGGACACACATGCCCAAGGGATCGATTGCATGACCACCCATCGTTAGTCCACTGAGTGCTCCTGTTCAAGGTGTTGGTAAGGATGCATGATCTGGATTTATGCAAGAACGCAACAGAATACACAAATAACCATAGAAACAAATATGCAGTGGAAATAACACTCCATTTCATTAATCAAAGAACTGAAACTTGTTTACATACAGAATGGAAATAAACTAGCTAGAGTGCTGGTAGCTTACCTCTGAGAAGAGATGTGGCGACTACATACCTCTGAAATCTGTGTTACAATGAGGCTCAAAGGCCTATATATTATTGAGAAACAATGGAAACCCTACACATCCAAAAACCTCACCCTAGGAGGTGAAACGCCAGAATGTGGGCCCCGTTGGGTAACTTGGTACATCAATTTCCTGGGGTCGTAACTTTTGCATACTACCTCCGTTTGATGCGCATGATACATCGTTAGAAATATATCTTCAAGGAATACATCAATAAACAACAAACAATAGGTATAGAATGGACTCATATTTTCCCGACCATTCGATGCCGAAAAAACGTCGTTTAGGGCCTCAAAACGACTCCGGAAGTTTAGGATCCAAAAACTACAAAAAATAGTAAATTGTGCTACAATTAAGGAAACTGAAAAACTGAAAGAAACAATGGTGGGGGTCCAAGTGGAATAGGTGGGTGGCCACCAATATCCTCCTGGATCATTCCTCCCCCCTTAGGAAGCAATGGTCCCCATTGCGTTGAGTTCCTCCATGAGATGAGGAAACTTCTGCTGAACTTGGTCTCTGGTTAGCCACTTTCCCTGGTGAAGGAGTTGGCCTACTTTGACAACTTGATATAACTAGATCTTCTGCTGGAGGGTGTTCTTGATCTGTGTGTCCATAATCCGATCAGTTCTGGCTTGTTCCATGCAGTCGAGGTTTAACTTTGTTGGTGTGAGTTATTCTGCCACGTCTGATGTGTCTAGTAGAGTTGGAAAGTAGGGCCGAAGGTGGTCCACATTGAACACTGGACGCAGAACAACGAATGGTGGAATACTGAGCTCGAAGGCATTATCCCCGATAGCCTTGGTGAGGTGTATGGCCCATATTGGAGTGAGAGAATCTTGCGGTGGGGTCCAGCGAGGCGCTCCTTCTGCAAATGTAGCCACACTTTGTCGCCCACCTGGAAGTTGTGTTGCACCCGAAGCTGATCATGCCACTGCCTGTACTTAGCATTAAATTTGTCCAATATGTCATGAACCTATTGGAGAATGTGCTGAATGCGCTCAATGAAGCTGTTCACCTTAGAAACTTCCAACTGGACATGAGCTGAATCAACCTGAGTAGTTGTAAATGGCAAGGCTATGTCAATGGGACATAATGGTTGGAATCCCAAGCCCACCTAAAAGGGGATGTGGTCGGTGGAGATTTGAAGGGACTGGTTATAGCATGTTGTACATAGGGGAGGTTCTCATCCCATGTGCGTGGATGCTTTGAGTTGTACATGAGAAAAATATGTACGATCATCTGGTTGACAACCTCTGCCTGGCCATCAGTCTAGGGATAGAAAGCTATGGACTTTGTGAGCTTGGTGTCTAGCATTGACCATAGGCTAAACCAGAATGTACTAAGGAACCATCTGTCCTGATATGAAATTATAGACTGTGGGATCCCAAAGTGTACCCACACTCGTTCAAAGAAGAGTTTAGCAGTGGATTTTGCTTTGATATTCTTCTTGTAGGCCGCCATTATGGCCATCTTTGAGAATCTGTCGATGACCATGAACACACAGTCATTGCCGTGCTTAGTAGAAGGAAGGCCCGACATGTAATCCATGGATATGGATTCCCAAGGTCAACTAGGGGTAGGAAATGGAGTATAGAGGCCTTGCTTCTTGATGGACGGTTTGGCAGTGGCGTAGGTAGTGCAAGAGCGGATGTACTTCTCGACGTTCTGTCGAAGGTTCAGCCAATAGAAATACTTCTGCAGTACTGCCACTGTTTTCTCTACCCTGAAATGCCCAGCGACCCGACTGTAGTGCGCTTCACAAATCATCTTGGCATGCTCGCTTGAAGGAACACAAAGGTGTCCCATGTGACATAGTAGTGCATCCTTGAGGTGAAAATTTGGAACTTGGTTTCCCTCCAAGAGCGTCCTGTATGTGTGGCTGAATTCCAGATCGCTCTTGTAGAGAATCATCCAATCAGAGGGTCTTGTGCCCACAAGAGTTGAGCATGGTGGTTATCGCCACGATCGGTGGTCGGCTGAGGCAGTCTGTAACATTATTGGTGCTTCCCTTCTTGTACTTGATATTCAAATGAAACTGTTGTAGATATGTGGACCGCTTCTGATGGCAATCATTCTGTAACTTCCCTTATGTCTGTATGAACTGCAGGGGTTGATGGTCTGTGTGGATGATCGTTTCCTTCCCCAAAATGTAATGCTTCCATTGTCGGCAAGCCTGTACATTGGAATACATCCTTTGTCATAAGTGGGATATTTGCAGACTGTGTCAGATAGTGTCTCACTGTGATATGCCACTGGATGCCCTTGTTGAGTAAGGACTGCCCCAATAGCATAGTCAGAGGCGTCTGTCTCGATCTCAAATGGTTGTTGCAAGTCTGGTAATGTGAGCAATTGGGTACAACAGAGGCGATGTTTCAATTCTGCAAACGCCTTCTGTTGAGTTTTTGACCAGAAGAATTTATTTTTTTCTCCTCCCTTGGTGACTTGACTCAAGGGCTAAGTGATATGAGAGAATCCCAACACAAACCTGCGGTAGAAATTAGCAAGACCCAGAAAGCTGCGAAGCTCTGTTAGAGTAGTAGGGGCTGGCCAATCTCGAATGACTTGGATCTTGGTTGGATCCACATGTACCCAATACTCATCAATAATGTATCCCAGATACTGAACCTGGGTCATGCCAAAAGTGCACTTGTCCAAATTGGCACACAACTTGTGTTGTCGCGGCGTCTAGAGGACCTATTGGATGTGGTGGAGGTGCTCTTCCCAAGTTTGGCTGAATATCAGGATGTCATCCAAGTACACTACTACAAATGAGTTGGTGTTTGGCCGAAAGATGTTGTCCATCACTCTCATGAAGGTTGCAGGAGCATTCGTCAGCTTGAAAGGCATGACCAACCATTTGAAAAGGCCCTCCTTGGCTTTGAAGGCAGTCTTCCACACATCGGTCGGTTCGATCGTTACCTGGTGATACCCAGACTTTAAGTCGATCTTGCTAAAATATTTTGCCCCTTTAAGATGGTCCAGGAGGTCATCAATCTGTGGGATTGGGTACCTATTCCGGACAGTGATCTTGTTCAGCGCCCAATAGTTAATATAGAGTCTCCAAGTCCCATCCTTCTTCTGTACCAACACGATTGGGCTCCCACAGGGCGATGAACTTGGACGGATGTGACCCTTTTGCAGCAGCTCCTGAATTTTCCTCTTTATTTCACCATTCTCCAGAATAGAGCATCGATAGATCGCTCCGTTGGGCAGCAACGCACCTGGGGTCAGATCTATGGGGTGCTTGACCTGATAGTGCAAGGGAACCCCTCTGGGTGAGGTCAATATGTTCCAGTACTCCTCCACGACCTTGTCCATTTGTTGTTGTCGTGCAGATGGGGCCTGTTTGGAGGTCGTGGCCACGATCTTATTCTTGCTTTGAGGGCGGATCATCAAGAAAACAAATTCCCTGGTTTTGGAAATGAGCTTACTGCATTGTTTTGCAGTAACCAATGAGATAGCAGCAGGAGGTGGTACCTTTGGTATCATGTATAACTTATTTCCCAATGTAATAATTACAGCGTGAGGCCTAGACTCATAAACAACATGTCGCTTCCATAAGTATGGTTGACCCAATAATACATCACAAATATCAAGAGGACCAATATCACATAATACCTCATCAGTGAAGGGCTTGATGTTGTAGGGAAGGCATCACTGCTGGCTGACGTGGAGACCCCTTCCTTGGTGAAGCCACCCGATGGTGTACGACTGCGGGTGTGATGTGGTTGGAAAGCCCAACAACTTCATGACCTTTGTTGAAATGAGGTTCTTTTGTCTCCCACTGTCAACAATGAACTGTAGCAGGGAACCCTTTACCCACATCTGGGAGTGGAAAAGACGCTCCTCCTCCTCTGAATCTTCTGGTTCTTTCTTTTGGATATTTGTGGTGGGAACGATGGAATCGGGCTCTGCATCGATAATCTTCTTCCCTCTGTCATTCCCCTTCTCAGGTTCTGATTCAGTGTCAGAGTATGCATCTGATTAATAAGCCTTTATCTCGGCCACTAGTGACTACTTGGCCCAACACTCACTGGTGTTGTGAGTGGGGCTCTTATGGAACTCGCACCACTTTCCTGCTTCCTTCTTCGGCTTCGCAGTGTTGTTCTTTGCTTGCGGATTTGGCAAGTTGTCTTGAGTTTCCATGCCTTGGTTGTGTCCTTGGTTTTGCGGTTTGGGGGCACCTTTCGCTTGCTTCTGATTCACAGATCCAAAGTCTCGCTTTTTCTGTTTGAATTTTTGCTGAATTTGGGTAGCATACCGGTATGCCATACCAAGCGAGGAGATGTCGAGGAACTCCATTTCCTCCTGAATGTATATGTGAAGACAACTGCGGTACTTCAGCACCAAATGTTTCTCTGAATCTTTGATACCCAACTTGGTGCACAGGGTATGGAACATATTCGTCATCTCATGCACATCTTGATCTCTTTGCTGCCGTAGCGTAGTCCATTTTATGTACTTGTCCTCATAGCTCCCCACGGGATAATATTGTCCCTTTATGGCATCTTGGAATGAATTACAAGTGGGTATGGCCAAGAACAGAGAGGGTTCCTCCTCGTCCTTTCTCTCACAGTAGGTTTCCCACCAGTCCTTGACATGGGGGGTGGCTTTGAGTAGTGAAAAAGTAATCTTTTCCCGGTCGGAAAAGTCCTGAACTGAGAAATATCCTTCTAATAGATTCAACCATCTATTTACGGCGTCTGCATCTATTCGACCATCAAATATGGGAATGTTGAAGTTTACTTGTACCTTAAAAGGGGTTGCACCTCCAAAGTGGCTGCTAGATGTAGATGCACCGCCAGTGGGAAGTCGTTGACGGATCTGGGCGAAGTTATCCATCATCGCGTTCCTTTGTTTTTCAAGGGCCTCCTCAAGCAACATTTTGATAGGATTTTCTGCGCCCTCATCTTTCTTTTCATCCCCCATAGGAGGCCGTCAGGATTTGTGAGGCTGATCTTGCAAAGGTTCAACCAGATTGAGCCCTAACTCTTTATACCTCGCCCTTGTTGGGGACATGTAAAGAAGGATCGAGAAAGAGCAGATTGCTCTGATACCACTAATCCGTATTTATGCAAGAACACAATAGAATACACAAATAACCATAGAAACAAATATGCAGCAGAAAAAACACTTCATTTCATTAATCAAAGAATTGAAACTTGTTTACATACAGAATGGAAATAAACTAGCTAGAGTGTTGGTAGCTTATCTCTGAGAAGAGATGTGGCGGCTACATGCCTATGAACTCTGTGTTACAAAGAGGCTCGAAGGTCTATATATTATTGAGAAACAATGGAAACCCTACACATCCAAAAACCTAACCCTAGGAGGTGAAACGCCAGAATGTGAGCCTCGTTGGGTAACTTGGTACATCAATTTCCCGGGGTCGTAACTTTGGCATACTACTTTTCGTTTGACGCGCATGATACATCATTAGAAATATCTCTTCAAGGAATACATCCATAATTGACAAATATAAAGCTCGAAGCGGACTCATATTTTCCCGACCATTCGATGCCGAAAAAATGTCGTTTAGGGCCTCAAAACGACTTCGGAAGTTTAGGACCTGAAAATTGCCAAAAATAGTAAATTGTGCTACAATTAAGGAAACTAGAAAACTGAAAGAAACAATGGTGGGGGTCCAAGTGGAATAGGGGGGTGGCCACCAATATCCTCCTGGATCAATGCAAGAACACAGTCTCCATCTGCCATACATCCAGACTCTGTACTTTCACAGCCATGGTGGCGTTGTTGAACATAAACAATTTTGCAGATCCATCGAGTTCATGTGTCGGATAAACCCTAGACGTTATGCACCGCCTCCCACCCTGAGCATAACTCTCCATGATCGAATGGTCGACCTGAAAAAAAACAAAACCATATCACGTTGATTACCCTTTAATTCATCATTACCTTGAAAAAAACTGGGATTTTTTTTCTAAACATGGACTTACTAGGGTTTGAAGCGAGATTGTTTTGTTTGCAAGAACGAGGACAGAGCTCCCGTGGACTCCAAGAAAGAGATCAGTAGCTAGTGATCACCTACACATTGTCACATAATTCAATTAAATCAAGGGCATAAACGTGTCAATTTTCAATTCCACAAGAGATCCTAGTATCTAGCTTAAAGATTTGAACCCTAATAGAATTTTTGACCTGGAAGATATGTTAGGGCTTTTGGTGCGACGAATGAATTACCTGGACTCGTCATGGCAGAAGAAGGTCTGCAATTTGGCGTCGGCATATTTCACGACATAGAAAAGACGGATGTCTGTTTCGTCAGATTTTTCTCACCTATAACCAGCAACCCAAACGGTCCTAGCACACCTGTTTCGGTAGCTCCTCCGCTGGTACTGTAGTTGTATATTGCATTATCTTCGGTAGCGTCAATGGCAGATGTCCTCTAGGAATTCAAGAATGAGCTCAATATCTAACTGTAGCATCAACACAACAACATGTCACAGGATAGAAACAAAAAAGAGGTACATTGCATCTGAGCAGTTCTTTGCTACAGCCTCGACTCCTTAATTGCAAGTCGAAAATCGAATAAAGGAGAACCAATTGAATTCTACATAACTCCACCTGCAATGAAATTAGGACCAAACAATGCCAAAATTTGGATTTTTGACCTAGTCAAACGTAATCCCAAAATGGGTATGGTTCTTACATGCAGATAACGAAAGGACTTATCAGAATCATCTTCACGGTCCTAAACCTCTGGTTCTTAGTCTCGGTTCTTTGTCCTTCATGGTCCTATACTTTGGTTCTTAGTCTCGCTTCTTAGTAGTGGAAACTTAACCAACACGCTAAACCTTTGATCCGTGGAAACTTAATCGATACACAAAACCTTGGACCCGTGGCGAACAATGGGCAAGCTGATGTGGAAAATCCAAACAAACATGAGAATAAAATTTAATTTTGGTAAATTTGGTATATTTTCACGATAAATTGGGAAAAGGTACACAAACGTGGAAGGTTTTAATTGGGGCGAGCAACGAGGAATCTTTCAAAACCATTTCTCATTGAAGAATGTCTTCGACATAATTATTATGGATTCAAAATATTCAAAGAAGTTGATCTTGGAGAGCCAAAGGGAATTCAATGTATTGAATATTTTGATATGTGGAATGAATAGAATTTTGATAAATTGATTAAGTTTACATGAGTTAACTGCATTATAACTACATAGGATTTAAAGTTATAACCTTAGTTCTAGGAGATTGAATATAAGTAGTGCTTAACACATTGAAATCCTACACACCTTGGTGGATAACTTAGGTAAATATTACAGATTCAAAATTTTAATAGTGTTGTAAGTAACTAAATCATTAATAGTTATAAAATGTGTGTATAATGAATAGTTATAGATATTTTTTCTAGAAAAAAACATTACCAATGGAACAATATAAAAAGAACAATGGAACAATATGAAAAGAACAGAACAAAACCATAAATAACAACACCTTAATGGTGAAATATGGATTATGATGGAAGTTTCCATGGTAACCAAATTGTTTGAATCACATTAGCATATGTGAATGTAATTATTTTGTATTAATAAATATGATTAATTTTATGTCGTGTGGAAAATATGGATTCTCTAAAGTATGAAATTTTTTTTCATATATAGATTATGATGAAAATTTCCATGGTAACCAAATTATTTGAATCATATGTGAATGTAATTACTTTGTATTAATAAATATGATTAATTATATGTCTTCAATAATTATTTTATATATGGATTATGATGTAATTACTTTGTATTAATAAATATGATTAATTATATGTCTTCAATAATTATTTCATATATGGATTATGATGGAAATTTCCATGGTAACCAAATTATTTGAATCACATTCAGATATGTGAATGTAATTACTTTGTATTAATAAATGTGATTATTTATATGTCATGAATATGGTGGAAAAATAGACTCTACAAGATATGAAATATTTTTTATATAGTTGAATTGACTTTATAATATGAGTATCTTTTAATAGTTTATTTGTTTGATACAATTTATATTGAGAAGATTATTGAAAAGGTAGGATTGAGGATTATTTTTCAATAAGATGATAATACATTTAAAATGTCTATTAAACATAAATGTAATTTCTATTTAATATATAAATAAAAATTAAGAAAATCAACTCAAATTTATTTTATTCAAAAATAATATTAAGTTAAATTATTCATTAAAATAATTAACTTTATTATAAAATTGATATTATCTATTTAATATGTAAAATTTTTTAAGTCAAATTCAACATTTAAAAAAAATCAACTCAAATTCAACCTGCATATTGTTAGAGAATAACATCAAGTCAACCTAATCATTGATATAACCTACATATCGTTAGAGAATAATATCAAGTCAACTTAATCATCGATATAATTAACTTGATTATAAACTTAAAGATTGGTGTTAGTATGTATACTTCATTTGTTTTTTCATTAATGCAAGATTGTCAATCTAAATTAACTTATTTCAATATATTTCATCTATCTTTAATCATTAACACATAATTATTGAAAACAATACTTTAAATAAAATTGGTCTACATCAATATTTTTTGGGTCAAAAGCTTATATGGTAAGACATTAATTATCTTAATCTCCATTATGGAGATAAAACTTGAACTAACTATCTAGGAATTTGTTATTTATTCTGAAGTTAATTCCACTCATAACTTGAACTAACTATTTACGAATTTGTTATTTATTTTGAAGTTAAAAGCTTAGACATTAATTATCTTAATCTCTATATAAACAATATGGAGATAAAACTTGAACTAACTATCTAGGAATTTGTTATTTATTTTGAAGTTAATTCCACTCATAACTTGAACTAACTATCTAGGAATTTGTTATTTATTTTGAAGTTAAATCCACTCATAAGAAGAAAATATTTTCTGATTACAGGCCATAAAATATGAAAAGTGTATATTTATTATTATCAAATTGTAAATCATCTAATAATTTTATTTTTAATTATTAATTAATAATTTATTATTATTATATATAATAAAAATATTAATTATAAGTAATAATAAATAGTATTATACATCTAGGTTTAGATTAGTTGGCAATCATGCACTTGTTAAGGTGTATGGGTTATTAAGCAGGTCATGGGTTCAAACCTCATTACAGTCAACGTCGAAACCATCTAGTTGACCATTCTGCCACATAAAAATAAATAATAAATAGTATTATAAAATCAAGTAGCTTACATTTTTTAAAATTTTTTCTTCTTCTTGGGTTGTTTAAACTTTAGATTAATTTTTAGAAAAACATATGATAGTTGTTACATTTGTATAATCTTGATGTCTTTGGGGTATTTAATGATGCTAAATGCATTTATATATTCAAAAAAATAATTTAAACACTTAAAAATTTAGATTTTGGGAAAAAAAACTAATTTTATTAAAAAAATTAAACCTAATTTTATTAAAAATTTAGAAGAAAATCCAAAACTTCAAACAAATAAACTAATCCATTAACAAAATAATTTTTAAAAAAAAAATAGATTTAAAATTCTTAACAAATAAATTTAATTTTTTTACACATTCATAATTTTTTTAAAATATTGAATTTCAATAAAATAAATGAAATCTAAATGAAAAAATGTACAACCCAATAAATTTTATAATTTTACATATTCATTTTTTTTTATAAAAATTAAAATATAACATTATTTAAGAGTTTTTTATTACATGATTTTTTAGTAATACATAAAATGTGCAATGATTATTACAGAAATTTTGCAATGCAAATTTTTTTATTCTTCATTTGTTTCGCGGAATTTCAAATTTGAGTTCAAAGAATCTAGTAAAATTTAGAAACCTCGTAACCCTAATAACATGTATCTACCGGTGAACGGGATGGCCTCCGGCTCCATATTGGAGAGCGCATGCATGCTCTAGGATGAGCTTCACTTGCCCCAACATTCCAACGGCAATCCTTATTTACTGGATAGACTTTCTTTTGGGAGGGGAGCCTGTCCAATGGACACCGTCGAATCTCATCCAACGGTGTCCATTGGACAGGCTCCCCTCCCAAGGGAAAATCTGTCCAGTATATAAGGCGCTCCTGATCGTTGCACGGCACTGGAGAATGTGATGAAGGCTCTGCACGAAATATGGAGTCGATGCAGTTGAATCGATGAGCTCGGAGGACGTTGGAGCTTGACACATGGCATATATGGAAAACACGTGGAAGGTTTTAATTGGGGCGAGCAATGGGGAATCTTTCAAAAGCCTTTCTCATTGAAGAACGTCTTCTTCGACCTAAATATTATTTTTACATTAAAAAAAATTGGTCATAAACACGTCAAGGGAAACAAAAATAACTTACAAACATAAACTTTAAACTTTAATATAGAAAAACGAATGGCTATTTTTAAAACCTTTAACAAAATATAGAAAAAAAAATATTCTTAATTTTAATTTTTTAATAAAATATTATAATAGAAACTTTATTAAATTAATGCGCAATTATCATTATCCACCTGAAAAATTATCAAAATAATTTTAAAATATAAATATATATATAATAATAGAAAACATAATAAATTATAATAAATTTTTTATTAAATTAATGCACGATTATCATTATCCACCTGAAAATATATGGACATCATTATCAAAATAATTTTAAACTAGGATTTGCACTGGAGGTGGAAAGGAACGCCGAGAGGGTAAAAATATCGTGTTTTTTCGCAATTGAACCATTTCGTAATTGAGTATTTTTGCAACTTGTTTTTTGGTTTTGCGGATTGCGGAAGGGCTCGTTTTTATTTTATATATATTTGCGTTTCGCAACCCGCATTTCGCAACCGGAAATAGGATTGCACAAGTCCTTTTTTGGGGGGGTTTGTGGAAATCAATTTCCCGTAACCAGCAACCCCCAATGCGAATTGTGGAATGTTGGAATTTATTGGTTTGAAAATTTTTGTAATTATTTTCAAAAAAAGGTTTTATGTTTTGTGGTTTTCACAATCCACAATTCGGGCTGCGTAATGCAGAATGAAATTGTTGATCATTTGAAAATTGTTAAAGTTCTGCATTTCGCAAGAATTAAGGGTTGTAGGTGAGCAATGCTGCAAGTGTGATTTTTATTGAGTTTATGCAATCTACAATGTAGACATTGAGGATTGCGGAAACATGAAAAGTTTATTTTTACGTGTTTTTCTCTTTTCCTTTCTGCAACCTGCAACCTGCAATGCGGATTGTGGAACTGAAAAATAAAAATTTTATTTCAAAAAGGAGTTCCGCAATAATTTGCGGGTTGCAGGTTGCAGAAAGACGAACTTTTATTAAAAGAAAACTCTGACTCTTGATCTATTTGGACTTTATCTCCTTTTCTAGATCTGTAACTTCTATAGGTTCATCGTCAACCCGCAAAGAATGGATGATTGCGATTGAAATGACAAACTAAAATGGATGATTTTATTGTTAAGTGTTTATCACAACTTGATAGGTGTTTGTCGGTAACCCACAACCCGCGAAAAATAGACGATTGATATTGAAGTGGAAAACTAAAATGCGGAGATAAAAATCAACCAAAAACTTTAGTTATTTTGATTTCCGCAATCCGCATTTGCGAGTTGCGCAATGTGGGATGATATTAGCGATCAAGAAAAAAAATTAAAAGTTCCGCAATCCACATTCTGCGAAACATTTGCAAAAATGCTTTCAATAATAGATTGCAATCATTTATTGTTGTGGGTTGCGGGTTGCGCAAAGGAAAAGAGAAAAACACGCAAAAATAGACTTTTCCACATTGTGGATTGCAGAAACTCAATAAAAATCACACTTGCAACATTGCTCACCCACAACCTGCAGCCCACAAATTCTTGTGGATTGGGGAATGTAGAATTTTAACAATTTTAACATGATCAATAACTTCATTCTGCATTCCACAACCCGCATTGCGGATTGCAGAAACCATAAGATCTTATGTTTTATGGGTATTTTCACTTCCGCATTTTGCTTTTCCACCATCATCTCAACAGTCAATTTCTGCAAGATCTACGACTCAGATGTATTTTTTCGTTGAGCCCTAGTTTATTTAATTCATTCAAATTTATCATGAGAATTGACCATATTTAGTTGAATTTTTTACTGCGTCCGATATTTTTACTGCGGTTTTTTCTCGCTCAAACTCACAAATCCTCACAAACATAGTACGTAAATATGTATGGCATATATAAAGTATATATATATTTTTTGTATTTATTAAATATCACTTTTTTTTTTATAAACTAGTAGTACCTTCTATTATCATCGATAACGAAATAACAGTCATTTACAACAAAAACCGAGTCTTCCCATCTCTGGGAAAATAGACTTGGGGTTCAGACTGATCGCCTCCCTTGAGAGGAAACGAGGTAGAACCAATAAGACCAAGAATTCATGAGAAGTATTCAGCAGGTTTCATCCATTGTAATATAAAAACCATTAACATAAAATCCATTAACATAGGCAGTATATTTTAATAAAACAAAAAGAGACAGAATGCAGGACCGAAGGAAAATAGAATCAATAAAAAAGATGCTCATGGGGTTTGAGCTTCAGACCAACTTTCTTTGCTATCTCCGCCTGATTGTCCATGAATTTATCAAGGATCTGCATGATTTGGTCCTGCTGGAGAAGGATTTCGCCGTGCTGCTCATCTTTCTCCATAAGGGTCTTTCCTAGAATAAATTTCTGTGACCACTTAAGATCTAACAATTTTTTATATAAATTTAGCCTGCCTCTGGAGGTGCCAACTAAGTCTTTAAACTCATTTTTTATTTCCTCAGGTCCCATGTAAATGGCTTTGAGCTCTACTTCTCACTCAACGTTCTGGATGGTGGCTTGGACATGTTCAGGGAGTTCGTGCTTGAAGTACTTGATTTTGTCTACGATCATCTTCTGGAAGCGAAGGGGAGGGCTCATAGGGTTTGGCCTACCAGGCCCAGGAGGGGAGGCGGCAGCATGAGAAATTTTACGTGGAGGCATAATGGGAGGTAGAGGGGCCAACAACAGGAGCATGAAACAGACCAAGGTCGGGGCAGGCTCAACAGACTCAGTAGAATGGCGGGGCAGATTAATGGCAATGAAGAAATCAGAAGGACAGAGCCTAACATACCAGCCGCTCCAGGGATGAAGGAAAAAAACAAAGGCGATAAGAAAGAGATGCTTACTAGGGTTTTCAGAGGCCTAAGGGAGCCCGAGGACTGTGATCTCAACGCACTACAGATGCCTCTCTTCCTTGGAGTTCCACCACCTTAGAAAATGCAGATGATGCAGACTATTTTTAGCAAGCTCAGGGGTGCAGCGGGAGGAGGCATTGCCATGGAGCTGGTGAGGTGCCATTTAAATTAGGAAGCTGGTATAATTAGTTTTCATGCTAGAGAGGCGCGAATCACACCCTTGATCCTTCACTGTAGAAATCATCGTAGTCCAGTGTCTGGAGGAGATAACTGAGGTTTGATAGAACGTACGTTTCATCATCCTACTCATATAGTGCTACCACCGAACGAAGGATGCACGTGGATCCCTGCGGTGGAGAGAATGCCGAGAGCGCATGTGAGATGCGTGCATGGCATAGAGCTTATGTGGGTGGTGAGGTGTTATCAGTGGAGGCAAAGATCCCATCCACGTGCCTCCCATTATCCTCCAATCCCGATCTTATGTTCACCCGCAGTGGGGATATTAAACATCAGTTTTATATGAATGTTTAAAATGCATTATTTAAGAAAGAATTGATTTTATATAACATAATTGAAGAATGTTGCAAACTGAATAAAACAAAAATTAGGCAAATATATTAACTTGTTAAATGATGCATTACAATATTGAAATAGAAACTTTTTCCTTAATCATAGAAACTATTTACTTTGAAATATAATACAAAACAAATGGCTATTTTATTCTCTAAACACACCTTAATCATCTGCATTTTTCATTTGTTATATTTTATATTTATTAAAGTATATAGATTTTTTTTGTATTTATTAAATATCGGTTTTATATGAATGTTTAAATTGTAATATTTATGAAAGAATTGATTTTATATAAAATAATTGAAGAATGTTGCAAATTGAATAAAACACAAATTAGGGAAAGATATTAACTTGTTAATTGATGCATTACAATATTGAAATATAAACTATTTCCTTAATCATATAAACAATTTTCTTTGAAATATAATCGAAAATAAATAACTATTTTATTTTCAAAACACACTTTTATCATCTGCATTTGTCATGCACAAAAATAACGACTACCTTTATGGCATAAGCATATTTTCATGTACACCTGCATAATATAAAATGGAAATGTACCCTTTGGTTTCAGCATGTTGTTCAAGGCCCGTTTCCCTTTGAAATGCACCCAAAAAAACACATGCCCATAAAAACACATACCCCCAAACTTTAATTTAAGTCTAAGCATTTGCAAGAGTGATATGGGAGAGAAGTTACTCTAAAGACTAACATTGATAAACGACTAACATTCATAAAAAATAGTTAATGAACAACCATAAAACATAGCATAAAATGGCAGTGTAATTTTATTAACTTGCAAAAAATTACAAAGGACAAAAATCACAAGCTTTCCTGTTATGCACTTGGCAGTTAGTTCTTCAGTATAGCTCCTAGGATTAATCTCCAAAGTTCGTCCCCTACTTGAGAAATAGCCTCCCTTTAAATAATATTACAGATTTTACAAAAAAAAAGGAAATTTCCCAAGATGGGGGATTACAAAATAATTTAGTTTCAAGGTTTTCCAAGGGAGGAACACCACTTGGCATCTAAGTCCATCAAATCGTCAATGTATTGATACTTGGCATGTTCCAAGTGTACTTGTGTTTTGCATATTTGGGATGCAATTTGCCCCTTCCTGACCTTGTTCCATTCTCGAAGGTACACCTATATTCTGACCATAGCAGCATGGGGTATCTCAATCCATCTCATGATTTCCTGCATGCTGAGCTAGTTTATCTCCTAGATCTGCCCCTTGGTTGTAGCAAAATTTCTTTCGATTTCTTCTAATTTGAGCTTAGGGTGAAGTTCCTGGTCAATTGGATCCAAAGATGGCATGCCCAAACAACCGAGAAAAGTTTTAGCAGCCAACCACCTACGTTTGTACGCCACATGTCCATCTTTGATGATGGATTCTACTACATCGTAGATGCTTTCCCAGGTCTCAATTGTGACTTCAGTATTCTGGGTATGAAGTTTATACATGACTGGAAAATCATGCGGTCTGTCTCTCATACGCTTATGGCAGTCTAATACATTGTCAAATGCCTTAGCTGCTGCTCTTCTGCGAGTATTATGATATTGTAGGATGTCAAATTGAATCTCAAACATATTATATAGCTCCTGCATTTCGTTGAACCCTCTGTACATATTGGCCATGGACTGATAAAGTTCATCATGGATCTTGCAGACTAGTTGCTTGAACTCCTTTGTTCTCAGTTTGGAGAAAGAGGAAGCAACTGAAAGTAGCTGAGATTCCTTGAGGTGTTGCTCAAGGCTAGCAATCTTTTCTGCCTGTTGTTGATTGAGGGCATCTGATTTCTCAAGCTGCTGCTTGAGATAATCATTCTTCTACTGCAACTGCTTCAACTTTTCTTCATGCTCCTACTTAAGAAGCTAGACTTCCTGTTTGTGATGTGCCTTTGCTACGACCAAGTCTTGTTTGGTCTAATGTAGCTCTTGTTCTTTTTCCAAAAGATCTTATTCAACTGTCAAACTGAATAAAAGTTGGCTCCTGCAAAATACCGCATGGAAGCTGCTGTATCTAATTCCCCTTGCTTGATATTAGGGGAATCTGACTTCCACTGACTTGGATGAGAGAAAGCACCTGTTTGATTGTGCCTTCCCTTGTCCTATTGGTTCCCTTTTTCATCACTACTTTGTCCTTTTTACTCCAAAAATATTTTCCCAGGGAGACCACAACATCCTCACCAAAGTCTGCCATCCCTTCTGAAGACGAGATAGTTTCATGTAGAGGAGTGACCAGGAGATCATGTTGAGATTGGGAAATGGGAATTTCTACCCTGATGGGTGTGATGATCATAGGGGAAGTAGGGAAAATGGGTGCGAGGGATGAGGAAGAAGTGAGGATAGGCGTATCAATTTGGGGAAAAGGAATTGCAGAGATGGACCGAATGTTTAATTGAGGAACATGAGAAGCAATGGATGTTGGGATAGTGAGAGGTGGTAAGGGGGTGGAAGGAATACGTGAAGTGAGAGGGGAAGTGGATCTAGGTACAACAATTAGTATCATAGGAGTGCTGGTGGTAGCCTCAAGAATTGGGGATAAATTTAATTCAGAAAAAGAAAATTGTGAAAATGATGAATACAAAATATTATCAGATAACTGAGTGTTGGGGATAGAAGATGTCATAGAAGTAAGTATATTTACAGGGAAAGTAGAAGGGCCACTTTCTTCCTCCAAGTCACTATGTATTTCGTGAATTTCAATATCAGCTTGAGGTGGAGGTTCTAGCTGCTGAATTGGAAGGATCTGCATAAGCACTTGCTCTGGTGGAGTAAGTTGGACTGGTGGCACTGACTGTTCTTCCCTAGGCAATTCTTGGGGAATCTGTTGTGAATCAATAGCTTGGGCTTGTTGTACCTATACCTGTTCAAGAACAAGCTGAGTCTTCTGCTTCTTGGGCTGAGGTTCAACCTCTTATGTTTGTGTCTGCAACTGTGAACTAAGATTTTCAATGTTTCTCTTGAACTCTGCCCCCTTATGTAGGGTCTCAATCATCTGAGAAGGCTGAGTTCTTACAGGGGTTTCCAAAAAAAATTTACCCTTATATTTTGATTAAAACAACAAGGGTATCATAAGAGCTTACTGCTTGATATTTTGCCTCCTTTTCTATGTTCTTCGTTTGAAGGTTCTCCTCTATTGCCAATTTTACCTTTCTATAGTGGATTACGGAGTCCTTGAGGTCTTTTTGATACTTGAAGACATGAGATTTAACATTTGGGTCAGAAATCTTACTCAATGCCTCCTGGAAGTATTTAGCTTCCCTGTAGATCAAGTCACCAGGTTCATCCTCATGGACATATTCAAACTTAGCATGTTCCTTGACAAAGAGGCTGGCCATATGTTATTTAGGGTCATGCATCCTCTTGGGTGCTTCCCCCAGGTTCATACTAGCAATTTATTTACCCAGTACAGTTGCATGGGTGGAAGTTTGCAGAACAAGAGAACCTAAGTTCAATGGAAATTTGGGACAAGCCTTTCTTTTCGACAAGTTTGAGAAAAATCCCATCAATCACAGTATGATAGGATACTACTTGTAACACCATTTGATCTGGAACTATCCTAGGAAACATATGAACTATATTGCTGCCCCAAATTCGAATATCGGAGAAATACTCTCTGACATACCAATCACCATGTAAAGTAATCAATGCTCTGGCTCTCTCAGAAAATGCCAAAGCGTCTACCTTGAATATTTTATGGTACATTGACCCAAGAAATAGGTCACAAATCTCATAGACTTGAGGAATGAAGTTGTCCTCCAACATATCTAAAAAATAAATGTGTACCAATTGCGAATTTTTATTTTAGTTCGAACCCAAGGCCTAAAAGGCAGAAGTTGCGCAAAACACATCCATTACATAACCTGACATATAAAATGACGGATTCCTTGTGGTTGGGGTCTTCTGGTATTTCTCAATTCGTTCCTTTAGATTCATAGACAAAATCTATGCCCAATTAAAGGATTCACTTGTAATAAGAATATGGTGGGTTACTGGAACCCATTCAGCTTTGAATAGTGAAGAGTTTGAAAAGCCATACGAAGGACATAACATGGCCGCAAGCAATGAAAAGGGTTCCCTAAACCAGGAAACATGATAAGAATTGGTTTGTTTGGGAACATACTCAGTTGGGTTTTCCATCCAAGATTTTACTACCTCCTCATAGTTAAATCGAGAGATGGCCTCAAAAAGAAATTTGGAGCTTAAAAGTTGTCGAGGAGGTTCAAGTGCATAGGGCCTCAGCTAAAATGTCAGGATGGAAAGAGGCCATAGGGGTATAAACATGGTCATCAAATGAGCGCTCGTTAGGGTTTGCATTATACAATGCCCACTTAACTGGGTCCATGTAGGGCATGAAAGGAGGTCATGCAACAATGCAATATATCTGAGAAATTTGGATTTGTGCATATGTAGGTTAGTCGTGGGGAATTGTGGAAAAATTGTCATTGTTGAAGATGGAATAAATCCTCTACTAGTCCAAGTGAAGGATTTCAGAGACACAACCAATGGTATCAATGAATATTCTGGCATTCAGGTATTTGCTCTTTTGTTCCTGCAGAGCAGTTTTTGAACTGGTCTTTCTAGACATGGTGGATGCCATTTCTGATTCAAATTGAGCAACAATGGTTCAAAACTTACCACAGTTTGGAAATAACAGAAAAACGATCATGAAGGACAAGAACTTACTGGTAGGAAACTTGAGGATCAGTGAATTCGTAATCTCGAGCGAGAAAAATCCACAGTAAAAATATTCAAGCGCAGTAAAAACACAAGTGAAATTGGTAAATTTTTCATAAATTCAAACAGATTAAATAACTCGAAAATCAACGGCAAAATAGATCTAAGCCGTAGATCTGGCATAAATGGACGGATAAGATCAAGGCGGGAAACCCACATGTGAGAGTGAAAAAGTGAGAAAGCTTTGGATTTTTTGGTTTCTTCCTTCCGCAATCCACCTTCGTGGAAAGAATTAAAAAGCAAGAAAAAAATATAGCGGAACCAAAATTGTTGACCAAGAATATTTACTAAAATTCCGCATTCCGCACTCTGCAAAGGCGAAAGGAGGGAGGCAAAAAAATAAAAACAAAAAAGCGTGAAAAAGACTTTTCTGCCTTCAACAACCCGCCTTAGTGGAATGTGGAATGTTGGATCATAATATAAAAGTTTATTGTGAAAAGGGATTTCCGCCTTCCGCAATCCACCTTTGTAGAATCCGGGTTGCAGAAAAAACAAATTTTTTATTAAAAGAAAATTCAAAATCCTGCAATTCGCATTTGCGGGTTGTGCGAAAAATAAATTCGGTAAACCTACAAAAAAAGGATTTCCCCAATCCGCCTTTGTAGAATGCGGGTTGCTGGAACCGGAGAAAAACACTTATAAATAAAAAAGGCGCTTACGAAATCCGCAAAACAAAAAAAAACAAGGCTTATGAGGAAATTTTATTAGTTCAAAACACTATACTTACAATTTAAAAATTCCCACAAGAAGATCATGGCTTCAAAAGTCCATTGAAGGATTATGGGCCTCCCATTTTAACAATTTAACATGGGATATGTTGCTGCCAACAACACCCTTGTCTTTTGATTTAATTGCAAGAGTAGAAGAGGAGCTAGGTTATTTCTCTTTGACCTTCTAGATAAGCAAGACAAACTTTTATTGAAAGAAAAATATGACTTCCGCAATCCACATTTGCGGGTTGCGGGATGCACATGTCTATTATGTATGCCACTGTTACAAATTAACTATTCAGGTATATTGATTCCCATGGTACATTTTTGGTTTTCTCTTCTTATGTATGATTTTATTTTCTATGTAAATGCTAATGCAAACATAGAGGCTTGGGTACGTTATTTGATAGGTTCAAGGATTGGTTGCGATGTTCATAGTCATTAGTGAACTACAATGACCTAACTGTCAAGCAAAGATAATGTTTCTTATTTAATTTTACATTACTTCTGTCAAGTGATCTTAGTTTCAATTATGTTGGTTACCACCATGAAAGAAAATTGAACTTGATCCTAACAAAGGTTCATGTGATCAAATGATTATTTGCTTTGTTGAATTGAACCAATAAATGGGGAAACATATAGGTGATACATCTCAAGAAGAAGCATATTCTATTTACTTTGCAATTGTAACAATACATTAAATAATGGGAAGAAGATAAGTCTGAACAATAGAAGAAGTATTATAATTGCATACATATTTTAGAAGAAAAATAGTACATCTATAGAGAAAACAATGAAAATCTTCAAGCAGAATTTGGTTTTAAAGAGTTTGAAGCAATTAAGCTTTCGTCCTTTTTCCTACGTTGGACATGTGGATTGTCTTACATGCAAGAGTATCTAGAAAAAGAGAAAGCTGGAGAAATGCGAAGGCCTGACATATATTTAACTCTTGATATTGCAGTGAATGTAAGCCCTTGTCTATCAATGTTTCCAATATCTATTGTTGCATTTTGTAGGGTCATACCTTGTGCTTTATGAATTGTTAAACCCCATGCCATACGAAGTGGTAGTTTCCTACACATTCCTCTTGTTGTGGGAGAGATGGGAACATAAGTAGGATTAGAAGTATCTCGTAAGGCTCCTTTGTAGTGGAGGAATTCGAAAACAACAAAGGATGGTAAGGTAAGAGGATGTTCGTTGGATTGTATACAATGTCAATGACTTTTCCAAGTGATCCATTAACAAGGCCTGCTCCAAGCCATAAATTAGCAGTCAACATTACTTGTTGACCAATAGAAATAAGGACCTCTAATGGTAACTGTTCATCATCTATGGATTGGCGGATATGTATGTTCCTTTGTTCTGTAAGGCAATGTGCAATTGCCATATTGAGGTGTTTGAGCGTGTGTTTGTTGTGCAGTGCAACATAGCTATTAGTGGAATACAAGTGGGTAGACTGTTCAAATGAACAGTTTTCTACATTTGAAAGGGATGAGGTTGTTCTTGTCATTAGGAGTGCCCAGTCCTCAAGAGTTGGTGTTGCGTTTCGAAGGTTTAGTAAGAGTTGGAGAAAGGAAATTTGAGAAGCGCTATCTTCTTGTTGTCGGAAAATGGTATTCAATGTGACAAAAGTATCAAATGTATGCCAAAGAGCAGTTCCAAGGGATGGTCCTACATAGACGGGGATGTCCTTTATTGGAGGCAATTTCCTAAAGTCACCAAGAAGAATCATGGAACAACTACCAAATGGGATTCTACAATGCAAGGGGAAAGCTTGACGTAGGCGTACATCAATTTGAGTTAACATTTTTGGGCCAAAAAAGCTCATTTCATCGATGAGAATATAGCGAATATGCTTGAGATCTTATTGACGCTTTGAAAGGGATTGAACTTCAAGAGGCTGCATTTCAACAATGGGTATTCGAAGAGAATAATGTATTGTAAGTGCATGTATGTTAAATGAAACAACACCAGTTAGAGCTAGGAGAAGCTGTGGGGATGCAGTTTGTCGAGATATAGGTTGGAGTGCATATTTCAAGCAAGATATGAGGTAAGATTTTTTGGTGCTTGGAGTGCCTTGAATGACCATTTTGAGTGGTTGAGAAGGTGTAGTGTTTCTAAAATGGGAAATGAATATATCAAAGGCTATGCATTGTGTGGGAGACAAGGAATTAGGTGGAATGGACAACGAGGTGGTGCCTTCAAGTAGTTGAGTGGAAAAGTGATTGAGGTCAATGAATGATATTGTTGTTTCATGCAAATGGTGGGCTATATTGTTATGTGTCCAATTGTGAATTTTTTCAAAATCACAATGTCCAAGCATTTCAAGGTAATCAATATGGACATTTTTGCTTGGTCACATTTGAGAGAGAAGTTCCCATTCATCCATTGGATGGGCCAATGGAAAGGGAATTGGATCGGAGTTTGAATCATCGGATGAAGGTGTAGAGGGTT
Source organism: Pseudotsuga menziesii (assembly GCA_001517045.1). Taxonomy (NCBI): domain Eukaryota; kingdom Viridiplantae; phylum Streptophyta; class Pinopsida; order Pinales; family Pinaceae; genus Pseudotsuga; species Pseudotsuga menziesii. The sequence continues at coordinate 1,285,677 of LPNX010986451.1, read as the reverse complement.
CTTCTTGTACACGTTCAATGTTCCACATAACATATGTGCCTTTAATGTGATGCCAATGAGAGATAATTATGTTGTTCCGATATCCTCAGGGAGGGCACAAAAAGGTTTGTATAAAATATGTTCGCTTCAACAAAATGGTTCAAAAGTTGAAGAATCAAAGGGAGGAATGGAAGTGAATTGTGGAAAGACTCTAACAATATTTTGACGCAAGTCTTCTTTCCATGGATTTTTTTCCTTTTAGGTGAGAAAGACCAAGAACGAGCAGCTTCAAGCAAGGTTATATGCTCAAGAGAAAGATGTCTTTTCATGTATGCAAATATGATGGGGGAGGGGGGGGGGGGTTGTAGGGGTGTTAGTAGTGTCCTTACAAACACGACGGAATACACTTTGGCTCACATTTAGGGAAAAAAATGATGGCTACAAAGCACAAGAGGGAGTTTTTGGAGCATGTGACACGTCTCTTGTGCACTAATGTCTCGTTATGCAACTATTTGTGCAAGGAATCGCTTGATTGGATGAAGAATGGGGCTGTCACTTGGTGCTGCATGTGCAAGGCAAGATAGAATAACATGGTAGATTTCTGATTTTGGTTCTACTTTTGATGCATATTTTGAAATGTATTTGAGCACATCATTTCTAGAAAGAACAGGTTGGCAATCAACATTAGCCCTCCATATTGAAATAATGGTTAGGTTGTGAATATTTAGAAGGGAATCATTTCTTGCAGGATTGTAGGTTTTGCGTCCATTTGCATCAATGACTAAGGAATAAGTAGCTTGTAGGTCATAGGGAAAACCATAGCGACATTGAACATATGTTCCGTGTTTGCGAAGGCAAGTTGATTCTGAACATCTGGTGTGCCTTTGAACACAATTTACAAGTTCTTCATAGTCAACTGAGTAGTTTGATGCAAATATGGATGGTGATGCAATACTGCATGCGTCATTTGTAGTAGAATTATGTAACCCAAAAGTGGAATAGTGGGCATCATGAGGATTCCAAGCTATAACATATGTGTCAAAAAAGTGTTTTGCAGCTTCAACTGCAACAACATCTTCCCAGTATAAGGTGTCCATATTTGGTGCATCTGCCGACCAAATAAAACCATGAATGTGTGTGGATACCCTATGCTGCCATTCATACCTACATGGGAGGAAAATGAATATATTGTAAATCAATTTTATAAAGCGAGAAACATGAAGAAAAGGATAAGAAGGAAAAAATAGTAAAACACCTGCACCAATAATCCGTTATGTGAAAGCCTTTTTGAAGCACCTATTCAAGGAATATTTTGAATCTATTGTGCATGTATTGTGATGTAATATGTGGATTTAATATGATGTTGCGAATATTCCATTGATGCTATTGATATAAAATGGTAGGGATTTCACCAGGCATTAGAGCATGCAAATCTGCCCATTTTGTGTCAGCTGCACTAAGGGTGAAGAAGAACGTTGGTGTACCTTGTTTATTGATCATATTTGTGAGTTCAACTCTACCTTTGTTCCAATACGAGCGTGTTCCACGCAATGAAGACCCAAATCAGGCGACCCTTTCACCAAGTTTTTCATTAGGCATGTATTTCAATTGGTTAACAAGCTCAAGTATTGTGGGAGGCAGTGTATCTTCAAGGTTAATTTTGACAAAAACAGAAGCAATATCATTACTCCGATGATGCATAATTACATTATATATGTAGTACCAGAAGAGAGGATGTTTCCCAAATCTATTTTCATGATAGTGAATGAGGTGAAGTGCATATTCATGCATCTCAACTTGATGGATGCGTGGTTGTGTAAGCATTGCTGCATCTGTGGGGAACAAGGTTGGAAAAGCCATGGAAAGAAGGCCTTCTTTGTTGTACTCATTGATAGGGGATATGTCTATAGGGGGCCAATCAATGGAAGGTGGTAGTGGGATATTTGTTGTGCGTATGAATCATCTAATTTCTTCAACCTTAGTTCTAGCATTATTTTGTGTTGATATAAATGAGGATGATTCAAATTCATAGGGTTCAAATGAATTTGGTGGTCGACTTGTAGAGGAAAAGATTTGCCGATGAGATAATGTATCATTTCTATTAACATGGGGAATCAAAGGTGAAATGTATGTTGAAACAAGAGGCAAAGAAGCTAATGCAATTGGGTTAACTCGTACATCCTTGTAGTACAAATCATTTTCCATTTTGTATTCAAGAGCAACAAGAACATGTGTTTGACTAACAAAAAGTTCATATGGATTGTTTGTAGAGTTGCATTTGTGAAAAACAAGGATGTCAAGGTCTCATATGAAATGGGGTAGGGATGTGGAAATATTGGAAATGTCTTAAGGGAAGCAAATAGTATGGCCATAATATTTATATTGACCACCACAAGCATGTGTGACTTGTAAGATTGGGTTAGCACGACTAATGAGCATTTCTTCAACATGCGTAAGTACTGCAAGGACCGGTGGTTGTATGCCTTCGCCCATATTGTTTTCCAATGAAAAGTGATTTCCTTTTCATGGCAGGTGTTGGATGGATTTAGCATGGGGGATGGAAGGGATGGTGTGTCGAAAGGTTGGCCAAGAGAAAAGGAAGAAGACATATCTACAACTTGGCGAGCAGCTCTATAAAGAAGACGTTGTTTCTTGTTGTTTTGATCTATGTTGTGTGCATATACAAGTCTTCTTCGTGCATTGGATTGTTGATGGTCATGGTTCGACACGATACCTACAAGAAAAGAGTAAACTTATTAAAGACATCTATATTTGAATGTCCAGCTGAAATTTCCGAATAAATGTTTTTTACCATTGCAGTTACAACCTTTAGGCTTCCAATTCCACAGATGATCTCTGTTCTATGTGAAAGAGTAAAAATATATTGTTTGTTGCCAATATTCTTGACTATTTCAACAATTGATGCTGCTTCAGTTGAGACTTAATCTTGAATGTTTAAAAATATAGTATTTACTTACAAGTTGGTTATATATTGTCAAATTGAGAGTTTCATTTTGCAAACTGTATTTAAATGTTATTTTGGAATGGGTAAGAGTATTTCTGAAACATCGTATTTACTCTACCTGGGGAAAATGTTTTTATCTTGCATATAGTTGACAATAGAGGCAAACAGATATCAGTAAGCCTGTCCATACAAAACAATTAACATAACCTCTTGCAAAACATGCAATCCACATTGCCAAGGCACATGTTGTTTTAGTTTGAATAATTTTCAATTTTTTTGTTTTGTTTTTTGTTCATGCCCTATTTGATTCCACAGGAAAGAAAAACCATCATGTTATGGAGACTATGCTAATTGAATATGCTATTTCACTCTTGCTACATGGTTTTGTCAACTTTTGGCCGTTGGTACAAGTTTCCACATTAAACCAAGTGAACTCACTCAACTCATCAACTATTCGTTTTTGAATTGATATCTCAGACAGCATTCACAAGCATGAGCTACTACTTCGAATTATATATAATAGTGTTGGTGAATATGGGAAAGTAAAATAATCAACTATAATCAAAGTCACCCAATCAAGCAAAAGCGTAAACTTGTTAAAGACTTAGAATCTTTCATTGGTGAGAGGGACACATTGTGTATATGTATTAAGTGAAAAATTTATGGATATAAAATAGAAGATATAAAGCAAATGTGAACTGATTGCATATTGGGAACCCTACTATGTTTAAGCATGAAAGAAGGAAAAAAATCTGAGAAATGAGGCAACTCATTAGAGACAATAAAGAATGTTTAAGTATCAAGTTGAAACAACTTATGTATTTGAATGTCCACATGAATTGCCGATTAAATGTTTTCAACCATCACAATTACAACCTTTAAGCATGCGATTCCATAGAAGGTATCTGTTCTAACTGAAAGAATAAAAATAAATTATTTGTTGTAGATCTTCTGGGCTATTTCAACAATTAATGCTGGTTTAGTTGAGAGGAGGAATATGTATTTCACAGAAATTCCCATTAGTTGCTTTGCAACATCATCAAAAGCTGCGACACCATGAAGTTGTCCAGTGATATCTTCCAAGACAAACTTTAGTATGTATATTTAGTCACATTCAAGAAACTCCCCATCACATTTACCATAATGGAAAATGTTACCAACTTTGTGGGAACTTTTTTTCATGCATTGTATACCATCAACAAAAAGAGGGCATGAAAGGAAATGAAAGTCATCCATGTTGACATTTGTGATGGTCTCAACAACAGAGTACAAAATAATCTTTTCATATGGTTGAAGATTCTGTAGCTCATTGATGGTAATGCTTTTATGAGGACCAGAATGAGAGGCATTGAATTTTTGGCTCAAATATGGTGATGCTGAATGAAATCCATTGTCATTAAACCATCTCTGGAGAAGGGGAATTTCTTCAATATTTGGGTTTATAAAAATAGTACTGTTGGAGATAGTCCCAACAATTTTTCCCTTGAATTATTTAACACTACCGCCTTTGATTGCTAGAGCTGGAGTAGTAGCTAAACCATGAAGGTTAACAAGCTAGACTCCTTCATTTTGGAAATTCTCTCCCCAAATTGTTATGTCAATACTATAGCCTGACATGTCATAGAGTTCAATGGTGCGTCGTACATTCTCTACACCATCTTGTTTCCGTATGGTGGATGCATGCGAAACTGAAATTACAAGTCCTAGAAGGTTAACCATGAAATTAATAGGTATAGTTTGAATTGAATAGTTTTAAAGTTAAAGCAATATAAAGGTATTAAGGGGTATTCATATAAGCATGGTTGGATGGTTGAGGAGGAACCTAGGAAAATCTCATTATGGCTTTTCAAATGGTTGAAAATTGGATTGGATTCTTTCACAATGCCATTTTATACTATGTACACTATTCCTAAATGTATTTGCTCGTAGAAAGAGAGTGAGAATTCATTGAATTCTGAGATATGTATTTCATCGTGTGAAGCACTAACAAGGTCAAATACGAACATTTTTCTAGACCCTTGTTGGTTTCCATATTCATGAATATTTGTCTTGGCAATAACTCGACCTTGAATTGTCCAAACTTTGTTAGAAGTAGAAAGCGAAGTGAATGGGACAGTCGATGTAGGAAAGGCAGGGTTTTCATTTGTTGACGTAGTGTTCACTTGAATAGAGGAACTACTCTGCGTGGGAGAGGATATAGCTAATTGGTAAGATGCAGGGTCTCTAATAATCATTGCATCCATTGTGAAAAGTTCAAGTGCAAGCAATGTGATAGTCCTGGTAAGAAGAATATGTTAGAAAGTAATGGGAGACAAAAACATTTGATGCATCAACAGTGTCAAATTCATTCAGTAGGAAAAAAATAATGAGGAAATGAAACATACGTTACATTATGTACAACGTTGCAAGTATATTGGGTGACTTTGATTATAGTTCTTTATTTTAGTTGCCCATCTTCTACAAGACTATTATATATAATTGGAAGTAATAGCTCATTCTTGTGAAGGCCGTTTGAGATAGAAATTTGAAACTGAATAGTTGATGAGTTGAATGTGTTCACTTGGTTTAATGTACAAACTTGTACCAGCGGAAAAAGGTTGATAGCACCATGTAATAAGAGTGAAATAGAATCTTCAGTTAGCATAGTCTCCATAACATGATGGTTGTTCTTTCCTATGGAAAAAAATAGGGCATGAAAAAAAATTGAAAATTATTCAGAGTGAAACAACACATGTCTTGCTAGTGTGGATTGCATGTTTTGGAAGCAGTCATATTAATTGTTTTTTATGGACAAGTTTGGTGATATATGTTTGTCTCTACTATCAACTATATGCAAGATAAGAACAATTTTCACTGGTAGAGTAAATACCATGTTTAAGAACTACTCTTACCCATTCCAAAATAACATTTACATACAGTTTACAAAATGAAACTCTCAATTTGACAATAAATAAGCAACTTGTAAGTAAATACTAAATTTTAAAACATCCAAGATTAAAATTCCAATTGCAAGAAGAAGATAAAATAGAGCGACATAAATACAAATAAAATATTTTTCTACCACAATGAATGTTGAAAACAGTTAAGAATACTGAAGGAATACCTGCAAATTTGACAAAGTGGCAAGACCTCTGTTCCAAAATCTCTAGTGTAACCGAAACGCAACAAAAGCAATACAAGCAAACAAAAGGAAAAACAGTAGGAAATATTGCTTATCTGAAGCTTTGTATATATGTGCAAAGCAAAGGCGATGCAACAACAAACCTGATAAATCAATAATTGTGACAACATCTTTGAGATCCTCATAAGCTGAGCCACAATTAAGAAATACCCCATCTGTAAATCAAATCACAAGATTTCTTGCATTAATGGAGCAATAATGTATTGATGAAGCATTAACATAGAGCATCCATGTCGATTAAGGGACATCAACAAAATATTCCTTATCGAATCGAGAAAGACCCTATAAATTGTAAGCGTAAAGCCACAAAATCCCTCAAAAAGAAAATTTCGCAAAACCCTTTAGCTCAAATCTTGGAAAAGGCTATGCCCAATTCAAAGAAAAAATTGACCCTACAAGAACTGAGCCTAAATCCACAAGATCCCTTGCATTGAAACTTTCGCAATGGCTATGCCCAATTCAAAGAAATGAATTGCAGTGAAGGAGAATGGCATAAAAGACAAGCCTACCAATTCATACATGCAACAAAAAAACGAAATCGATCATCAAACGTACATGAAAAAACCTGTCAGGATATGTATCCATCAATCCATTGATGTGCAGGACCGGTTGTTTAGGATCCCCACGTTAAAACACGTAAGCCACGTGTCAACAAAACACCCTAAACAACAAGTGGTAAGAAGGATCCCCAATCCGCAATATGAATGCAGAAAGGACCATTGCAGGTGCAACTTTGCAAAAGACCGTTTTAAAAAAATGGAGAATTGCAAACCGACAATCCGCAATTGTGAAAAAACTATTGCGTAAAGGAAAATACGGCCATAGAGTTGCGGAACCAGAATTGTGGAAACAAATTTGCAGAAATAGTCTTGCGGACAAGTAGATTGTAGAAATGAGCTTGCTGAAGGGTAATATGCAGAAAATAAGTTGTGAAAAATCAATTGCGGAAAGATTCTGTTGCAGATATAACGAGGTAAGCGGAAGCAACTCTGAATGTGGAAAGGACCGCTGTGGGCACAAAATTTGTGGAAGTCCATTTTTAAAAACGAATAATTGGAAACCTGCAATCTACAATCCGTAATTGAAAAAAAACTGTTGCGTAAAGGAAAACGCGGAAATAGAGTTGCGGAAACAGATTTGTGATATATTTATTGTGGAAACAGTCTTGCGAAAAGAAGATTGTAGAAAGGAGGTTGCTAAAGGGTAGTATGCAAAAACCAAGTTGTGAAAACCCAATTGCGGGAATATTCAGTTGCGAAAAGAATGAGGTTGCAAAAGAAAGTTTGTGAAAAGTTGTATTGTGGAAATATAGTCCGTGGGACAGAAGTTACGAAATCAAGAATGCGGAAGCAAGCTTACAGAATTGAGATTGTGGAATCACGTTGGTATATTGATAAAGGACTGAACTGAACTGTAGTAAAGGAAATCGGTAAAAAATATGGCCATGTCAATCGAGACATGGTGAAAAAATAAGAAATTGATGACCAAACGTGCATGAAAGAAACTGTAAGGACATAACCCCATCAATCCATTCATGCCCAGGACCGGCCGTAACATTGATGACCAAACGTCCATGAAAAAATTGTAAGAACATAACCCCATCAATCCATTCATGCATAGGACCAACCGTAACATAGAAGACACCTACCTAACTCTTATTGGCCCAACAGATGAGACACTTGTCGAAATTTAATTGGACGAAGCGATGAGGAATCTACTGATACTACTGTCTCCATTGTGTAACGCTGTCAGCGTAAATATAAATTTATATATAATAATAATAGAAAACATAAAGTTGATTTGATAAATTCTTTAGTAATATAATTCAAGCCACATTGGGATGAACATCACATATAATCGAAGTTGTCATTATCTTTAATGTAGACTTGTATATCGTTAATCCATTCAAGATTAAGAATGATGGGTACTTTATACTTCATTTTCATGTCTAAATTTTATTAAGAGATTCTATATCTTGAATATATGAAGACATCTATTTATTTATTTTTACCTTAATCTAATAATTTTTTATAGAAGAATTGAATTAATTTGATTATTTTTAATTGTGTGAAACTTTCTAAACATCGTTTGAATCCAATTAATGTGATTACTTTTAATTGTGTCAAATTTTCTAAACGTCGTTTTTTTTGCGTTATAAAAAATAAATGAAAACCTCTAGTTTAAAAGTTCTAGGATTGAAATAGAATTTTTTTTAATTTTTTCGTACTATTTTGAAAATTTTTGGTAGATTTAAAAAAAAAAACTTGGTTACAACTACCAAGCTCTGAAATTTTGGGTGGCTTAGGGGTTTTGATTGTAATACCCTCTAGTTAATTTTGGATACTCTTTGTTATTGTTATTTACTTTTAAAGAAACAAGTAAATTGAATTTCATATATATAATTGGAAGTTGGAAGTTTTAATAGCTGCACAATAAATTGACAAAAACTTGGGTTTAAAAACAGTTATCAAACCTCAACAGTCTTTACGAAGACAAGTGACCAGTACTTCAGGGAGTTAGTTTTTTGCTATAGAAGTCGTAGGCAAGGGAAAATTGCATGCATAGGGGATGAGAAAAGAAAACAAAAAGAGAATTAAAGAAAGAAAATAGTTTCCAATGATCACCAGAGGTGAAGGCTCTGTGAATTGCATCAATGATATAGCACAGAGCTACCAGAGAGCATGAGGAAGATGTTGGGCTCTGTACTGGAACCACCAGTGAAGCATATGATAATTTTAGGTTATGGAATGACTTACTCCCTATAAGTTACTGGTGGAAACTTGAAGCAACATGAGAAATATTTTTAAACCCAAGAGTCTGTGCAAGGGGGTGGAATTAGACAAACAAATTTGTTGCAGATTCCTAAGGTAGGGTTGTGTGTGGCTGTTAACACTACAATTTCCATATATATTTTCTAACAGGTTCTTCGTCTCAGTATGAACCTCGATATGTGAATTATTTCCAATGTTGTTATATTATAAATATTATCTCAGAGTTACGGTTAATGGTTTTCTTATTTGCAGTACGACTATACTGTTTATGTATTTAACTTATTTCAACACTGTTATATTTTACAGTTACACTTTACATTAGGGTTAATGATTTACCTATTTATTTGTAGCGCATTTATACTAAATTCATGTTTACTTCTTTCCATATAATAACCTTTAGGGTTTGACAAACAAAAATTGAATATGTTTTTAAATCAAATCATAGTTCATATTAGACTACGAATACCCTTTTTGTTATTACTAAATTAGTGAACCCATTACCAGAAGTAAAATACAACATAATGAAACGTAATTCCTTGTAAAAGTAAACGAGAGTAATACCCAAAAGAGAATAATAAACCCTCTACGCAGTCATATAACTCTGACTGTATATGGAACGACAGAGAAGAATTAAAAAAATTAAAAAAGAATATATTATACTGACAACGATGCATTTACAATGTCTTTAACATTAAACCAAACAGAGCCATAGCATGATAACCCAAATCAAATCCGCAACTAAATTAACCAAGAATAGAATGTATATAATCAAAACAAAAAACTTAACGACCGAACAAATAATACATTTATAGATGTCGAAAGTGTCATTTCCCAATCGATACAGTTTTAAACCAAATTATATAACTCAGAAATAAATGTGGTTAATTATGAATTTCGCCAAAGTTAAAGGAAAAAGGTTTGTGTTCAGAACTGAAGCATAAATATAAATAAACCCTAGTAATATCAGTTAGGGTTCCTTTTTCAACTATAGAGACAGATCAACGACGGAAATTACAACAAGACTTAATAAAAGGTCTTAGCTTAAACTACGCAGAGTAGTCTTCAAACCCTAGGAAAATTTCAACAGATTGGAATTACCAAATGCAGAAGCGAAACATTGTGAGAAGTTAAATCCCTACTTGGGAAATATTTTCCCATAACAACAAAACCATCATCGAAGACCAAAGAGCCATTGGAATATCACAACTGGGCCACGACTGTAAAAACTATGTAAATACTCCAACAAAGAACAGAACAGGGAAATAACCATAAGCTTAAACCCCCAACTTAACTGTTAAGCCGACGATGTTTTCCCTTGGCAGCCATACCTATAGGTGAAAGAGAGTGGATTCAAATATATGACAATAAATACTATTGTAAAGACAAAATGTGATTGCAATGATAAGAATAGGAAGCAATATGTTCATTTACCTGGTGGGTAAATGCCAGACGATGTTCAAATAGTAAAGAACTTCGTGTAAGCCAAGTATTCATATGGTGAGGGATGCAAAACCTATGTAAAACCCCATAGTAGGTGTCGAGAGGAACTGTATACTACATCGTCGCATTGCTTTTCACAAAAAAATGGTTCTCTACCTTACCATGCGAAAGCCGAGTGTTAAACCAGCTCTGTAAACTAAGCCTGTAGTTGTTTGAGAGTTCCAAACGAATGTAGAGTGGTAATGGATAAAGTAACACCAAAGTCAATGTTAATACTGGTGCTTTCTAGATATATAGTACTTTTAGACCCAGAATATTATACAAACCAATTAAATTGACTTGGCTCATGCATTTTCCTATAGTTGAGTTGGGGAGCTTGTTGTTTTTCCTTTTCACCCATCCTAGTTTACCCTTGTTAGGGTTAAAACTTTTAAAGTCTCTTCCTATTGGTTCTTTTACTCTAGATAGAACACTTACATGATAAATAAGAGTTAGCAATAATGCTAAGTAAGTTCAGCAGTTTAAAATAGTGAATCGTTCCCATGTCTCTCATAATGGATTGCGTGGAAATCGAAGTATAATCTTAATTCTGTATACTAAGGATTTAAATACTCAAATTATTTGTGGTACTGCATAGTAATTTATAAAACGTTTCATAATAACATTGATCAAATTTGGGTAGATATACTTATAAAAAAAAATTTAAATGTTACAAATTGTGGTATATTACAAAATGGTATCAGAGCAAGGTTTCAAAAACTTGACCTTATGGGACACTGTGTAGTTCATTTTGAATAAAGTAATTTAACTATTAATATCTATAACTAACAAAAGTAAACATATTTTCTTACATGCAGACATAGCAATGATAGAACTTGAGTAGAATATGGGAGATGAAGTAGTACCAGAAGATATGCCATCATTAGAGAATGCATATTTTTATGTTGAACTTGGAGCGAAACATAAAACAAAAATACAGTAAGAAATGTTAGAAACAATGAGAAGAATAAAAGCAGATTTAGAAATCCTTAAAGTAGACAACCTTAAATTAGATCAAGAGGAGATAAACGAACTCATTCTTAAAAGTTTGACAGATCCACAAAAGAACAATGGTCAAAAATCGTGTAGTACTAGAAAAAAGGGAAAGGGTATACTAAAAGGTGACAGTAGTGAAGAAACTACAGAAAACATTCCTTTGGTCGCTCATAACTTAAAGGTAGACAATAACATAAAAGTTGAAAAGCAAAAAGAAAAAACTATAGAATTACAGGGAAAATTTAAGAAACTAAGGCCCCCGATGTTTGATGGAGATTCCGAGGAAGTGCTTGAATCTTGGTTGCTGAATATCAAGCGATATTTTCAGCTTTATAGATATGATGACAATTTGAGATCACGTTTAGCAGTCTTTTAGCTGAGTTGAAAATATGCTCTGTGGTGGTAGGAGGCTAAAAGTGTGAACAACATACATAGTAAGGAGGTAATTTGGAAAGTTTTTAAAAATTTATTTAAAAAAAATACATGTTGGAAAGGTATTATGATGAGAAAGCCAAAGAATTCAACAATTTGCGACTAGGAATGTAAACGATGGAAGACTTTGTAACCAAGTTCGTAAATTTACAATGGTACGTACCCTATTTAAGGGATGAAAAAGCTAGAAGTTACAAGTTTATCAATTGCTTTCCTCTGACGTATAAGGAAAATATTGAGTTTGATATGCCTAAAACTATGGATGAGGCTATTAGAAAAGCCAAGTTGTGTTACCATTTGTTTAAACAGAGATCAGAATTGACAAAGAACTGGAAAAATAGAAAAGATGAGAATAATGACCAATGTAAGAAAGATTTAAACATTCCCCTTTTAGGAAAGGAAGAAGAAGTCATACTGATAATAATTACAATAAAACAGGTACAACTATCAACAGTGGCATAAAGGGAACTGGTACTTCCAATGGTGGATGGAATAATACTGCTAAAGAGGTTAAATGTTGGGGCTGTAATGGACCTCATATATCCAGAAACTGTCCTCACAATCCCAATAAAAAAATGGCTCCTATAAACATGGTACAGAAAGCTTCTACGGTCAATGACATAGCTAGGAACATACTAAGAATTAATGCTGCTTTGAAAGATAGGCAAGCATATCATCAATATACTATGCTGGAAGTAGAATGTAAAATCTCAAATACATATGTTTCTATAGTTATTGATTCCAGTGCTAGTTTAAGTTACATTGCACCAAGAGTACTTGAAAAATGTAAACTTAGTAAAGAAAAACAAAAGAATGCATGGTTGGTACAATTAGCGACGAGAATGAAAAGGAAAGTTACTGAAATAGTTAAGGATTGCATAATAAGTTTCAATGGCTTGGATACTACAGTAAATATGAATATACTTCCATTAGGTTCGTATGATATTTTGATAGGTATGGACTGGTTGGAAGCTCATAGAGCCATTATTGATTGTTTACATAAAAGTTTTGATTGCATGGATGAGGAAGGTAAAACTCATACAGTAAAAGGAATTTACATACCTATATCCACATGACAAATTTATGTAGTACAATTAAATACATGCCTCAGAAAAGGGTGTCAATTGTATGCCATCAAGTTTAAAGAAATGGAACCTAAAAAATCAAAACCAGGAATGGAACAATTTCCTATTTTGAAGGAATTTCAAGATGTATTTCCTGAGGAAACACCTGGATTACCACCTAAGCGAGATTTATATTTTACCATAGATATTGTGCCAGGTGTAGCACCGGTATCATGAGCTCCCTATCGTATGACTACCCCAGAACTAATAGGGTTACGAATGCAGATACATGAATTATTGGACAAAGGTTATATTCGACCTAGTGTTTCGCGACGGGGAGCATCTGTGTTGTTCGTTAAAAAGAAAGATGGAACTTTCAGAATGTGCATATATTAATGATAATTAAACAAGACGACGATTAAAAATAAATACCCTTTTCCAAGAATAGATGATCTATTTGATTAGATTAGTGGCATATTTCTGCAATATAATTAAAGAAATGCCTCAGAAAAGGGTGTCAACTGTATGCCATCAAGTTTAATGAAATGGAACCTAAAAAATTAAATCCAACAATGGAACAATTTCCTATTTTGAAGGAATTTCAGGATGTATTTCCTGAGGAAATACCTGTATTACCACCTAAATGAGATTCAGATTTTACCATAGATCTTGTGCGAGGTGCAACACTGGTATCACAAGCTCCCTATTGTACGACCACCCCAGAACTAATAGAGTTAATAATGCCGATACAAGAATTATTGGACAAAGGTTATATTCAACATAGTGTTTTGCCATGGGGAGCACATGTGTTGCTCGTTAAAAAGAAATATGGAACTTTCACAATGTGCATAGATTACCAACAATTAAACAAGATGACGATTAAAAAAAATACCCTTTGACAAGAATAGATGATCTGTTCGATCAGATCGGTGGAGCAATTTTTTTCAAAAATTGATCTAAGATCGAGATACCATCATGTACGTGTTGGAGATTAGGACATCCATACAACTACTTTCCAAAAAAGATATGGACACTATGAATTCATGGTAATTCCCTTCGGTCTGACAAATGCTCCTGCAACATTTATGAATATTGTTAGGTATAACTCCCGATTGATTATTATTCCAATGCAAATGCCTATATTTATACAAATCATATGACGGTTGGGTTTCACCTTCCGCCCAGCCCTTTCGGCTTCCTACTATTTATTTATTTATTTACAATAATCCCTATGGATTATATTCTAACAATCCCCCTCTTAATCCAAAGGGGTGTTCGTAAGTCCGAGCATGTATCTGAATCTTTCAAAATTTTCTCGTCCAAGTGATTTGGTGAAGATGTCTGCAATTTGATCATTTGTGGAACAATGTCGAAGATGGACTGTCTTGGCCTCTACATGATGCCGAATCAAATGATACTTGGTGTTGATGTGTTTGGTTCGATCATGGAATCTAGGATTCTTAGCCAGCTTGATTGCAAAAGTATTGTCGACCAATAATGGAGTAGAGTTCTCTTGTTTTTCTTGCAAATCTTCAAGTATCTTCCTGAGCCATACTATTTCTTTCGTTGCTTCAGCCGCAGCCACATATTCTGCTTCTGTTGTTGAATCTGCTGGAACTGACTGTTTGCATGATCTCCATGAGACAACTGCTGATCCAAGACTCATAGTGTATCCAGAAGTTGATACTCCTGTCTCCTTATCACCATCAAAATCCGAGTTTGAGTACCCATTAAGTTTGAAGTCATCCACTTTAGAGTACTTGAGTCCAACGTCTTGAGTCCCCTTCAAGTATCTTAGAACCCTCTTTGCAGCTGACCAGTGTCCTTCACAAGGTTTATGCATGAACCTTGAAAGTATTCCAACAACATAACAAATATCTAGTCTAGTTGTTGTAAGGTAGATAAGACTCCCTACACGTTGTCGATACTTGGTCGCATCCTCAAATTCTTTTCCTTCGCTTGATGTGAGCTTCATTTTCTGTTCCATTAGAGTAGATATAGGGTTGCATTCTGTCATGCAAAATTTGTTTAGTAGTTCTCCAACATATTTTTTTTGAGATAGGAATATGTACTTAGGATGTTGAGTGACTTCAATTCCTAAGTAATAGTGGAGATGTCCCATATCTGTAATTTCAAAGATCTTTTTCAAATCTTTCTTTATGGATGCTATATAGCTCTCATTGTTCCCTGTCATTAAAAGATCATCTACATACACCACAAGATACACAACAGATCTTCCAACTTTCTTTATAAACAATGTTGCATCATCAAGATCACAATGTTCGAAATTTAACTTCAAAAGATGCTCGGTTAACTTTTCATACCATGCGCGAGGTGCTTGTTTTAGGCCATACAAAGATTTAACAAGCTTGCATACCTTTTGTTCTTTTCCTTTCACAACAAATCCTTCTGGCTGAGACATGAAGACATTCTCTTTCAAGTCTCCATTCAATAAAGCAGTCTTCACATCCATTTTATGA
>LPNX010986451.1:1201540-1270232 GCA_001517045.1 Pseudotsuga menziesii | reverse complement strand
TCATGCGGGGGAGTTGGTGCTTCATATGGAAATTCCAAAGGTTGATCCAGAATAGGAATCCCCCCTTCAAAGTTTGGAATTTCATATTCATTTTCAGAATAGTTCTTTGGATGAGGATAATTTTCTAGATGATCAAGCTGTCTCTCAATGTACTGGTCATTTTTATTAGTTTCAAGAAAAATGACATCTCTAGAAATAACAAATTTCTTGTTTACCTCATCATACAAATGGTATGCCTTGGAATATTCTTCGTACCCCAGGAAAATGCATTTTCTGCTTCGAGCACCAAGCTTGTTTCTTTGCTCCTTTGGAATCAAGGAATAACAGGTGGAACCAAAAACTCTGAGATGCTTGACTGAAGGGAGATGGCCAAACCACATTTCATGTGGAGTCTTGTTATCAAGCGCATTTGAGGGACTTCTATTTCTCAAATAGGTTGCACATTTCACTGCATCACCCCAAAACATTAGTTTTACATTCTTGAAAAACATCATTGAGCGAACCATATTCATTATGGTTCTGTTCATTCTTTCTGCTACACCATTTTGTTGAGGATTGTAGGGAACTGTAGTCTGATGTGCAATTCCATGTTGGCGAAGATAATCTTCAAAAGCATTTGAAGTGTATTCTTTCCCATTATCAGTACGAAGTGTACCAATTTTTGATTGTGCTTGTTTTTCTATCAATGCATGAAAGTCTTTGAATGTTTGAAATGCTTCTGATTTTGTCTTTAAACAGTAAATCCAGCACATTCTTGAATAGTCATCAACAAATGTCATAAAATACTTATTCCCATTTGCTGAAGGAGTTGGCATTGGGCCACACAAATCAGAATGCACTAACTCTAATTTCCTACTTGCTCTGAAATTAGATTCATGGAATGGCAGCTTACTATGTTTCCCTAATATACATGCGTCACATTTATTCTTCTCTTTCGGAATGGTGGGCAAACCATATACACCATTCTTTCTCAACAAACGAAGACTGTTATAATTTATATGACCAAATCTTGCATGCCACAATGAACTAGATGACATATTACCTTCTCCATGCTGAGAGAGGTAGGCATAGTTCTGAAATCTTGCGGATGAACCCTTGAGATTCAGCAGCTTTCCATCTTCGTATCCAGTCATGATGACTTGGTTATCAGAGGAATTTCTTATTTCAACGATTCCATCAAACATGTGGATGGAATGGCCTTGCTGTCAAATTTCCACCATGGACAACAGGCTTCTCTGCAACTCTGGAAGATAGAGAACGTTCTTCAACAAGAAATCAGGGAATCCAAGCATCTTCAGTTGAATGGTGCCCATTCCCTTTGGTTTAATACTTGACTTATCTACAAAGTAAACTATGCCATCTATTGTTTCATTAAGTTCTTCAAAACAGTCTTTTCTATATGTCATGTGTGATGTTGCACCAGTATCAAGCAGCCAACAATCTTTGTAAGATGAAAGAGAAGTCATTTCATTAAATCCAAGATTACAATGTGCAACAATACAATGAGTAGAATTAGAAGATTTACTAGCATCTTGGTGTTTATTATCATCTTTCCTTTGGTTGTGCTTGTCTTTGATGGAGTCCCATGAAGCCCAACACTGATCTGATGTGTGCCCAGTCTTTCCACAATGCTTGCACTGCAAATCTGATCTTTTGGTGAAGTTATTTCTGCCGCCTCTGCCTTTGAAATGTCTTCTTCCTCTGCCTCTCTCTTTGCCAGAGAGAGTGGCACCAACTATTGATGACAAAGATTGCATCTTTTACAGCTGTTAGTGTAATTTACAATATTGATCTTAATATGACAAAGAGAAAAACAATAACCTTGCAGGTCTGCAGTCTCTGCCAAGGTGAATACAATGCAAGTTTATAGCATATATATCAGTCAATACAAAATATATCAAAATATATATCAGTCACTAGCAATATATGATATTCTTCAGCATAAAACACAGTATTCAACGCAGTAAGCACTATATATCAGTCACAAGCTGAATGAGGGCATGAACTAGCTTCATGCAATTGGTAATGGCGTGAATATCTCTCTCCACGTAGCTTCAATCAACACATTCAGCTCCACGCAGCTCCACTCAGGCAGCACTTTCCACCAATGCAGGCAGCTCTTCAACTTTAGTCACAGTAATGGTCCAAACAGCTCAAAACACATATCAGTCTTCAACGAGTCTTCAATCTTCAAATAATCTTCACATTCGCAGCTCATACAATAGCAGATATATATATGATCAACACATATAAACTAGGGTTTTTATGAAGTCGCAGTCTCCATATCAACGCAGCCCTCAGCAGTTTAAAAGCATAATGGAAACAATGGTTCAATATGTGCAGCAATGCACAATCTTAGCTCAACTCTATCTCCAAAGCCTTATCAATGGAAATATCACAATATAACTCAACGATACTCCAAAAAATTAGGGTTTATGCGTTCAGAAAACTCTTCACAGCAGTCGGTAGTCATAGAAAACTTACAGGATCTTCACGCAGTCGGTCTACAAGGTGAACTACCGTCTTCAGGCAGCACAAGAGCGTCTTCAGGTAGCACCACGATACACGATCTCTATGCAAACAGACTATAATCAACACGCAGTCTTCAACAGTTTAAAAGATACCACGCAGCACCAGGCAGTCTTCAAGGAAGCTCCACGCACATTCATACGATCTTCGTCAACGATCCATAATTTCAATGATGGAATACATATGGGTGATGCGAGGAAGTTTGCAACTTCCAAAGGGATCGACTATTAATGCACAGGTACAAATAATGATGCTGGAAGTCAAGATACTAGACGATCACGTCCAACCCCTCTCACCAACAATAACAAGAACAAGAACTTTCCCTGCTGTCAGCTTTCAGAGCGCCATGCTTCCCCTTTCACAAACATGAAGCGTCTTTTGGATCAGGATCATCACAGGAAACCTAAATATTCAAGATTTTATTACGAGCACAGGCGTAGGAACAGGCACACTTGTTCTTCCATCGATTTCACCTCTCCTCCTCATGCAGATGAATCTCAAACAAACAACGTTATGTAGCGTTTCGTTCTCATGATGGAGCAGAAGCAATTATATATCGGAAAAACAGAGAGCGCAGGAAAAATGGCTAGGAGATTAAGAACAGATGACTCTGACTGAGTATATTTAAGATTTGCACTGCACCAGTCGTGCGATATTCACAGAAGGCTGTAATTCAGTTGCAGCTGGGATGAATGCAATGGACTTGAGATGAGGCATTACGATGGCAATCAATGCAGTTGTCACACATTTGAAAAGTAGAGCAAGGATGATAAGCACATCCGAGGGAATTGCACAGGTAGGCACTATCTCTGCAAATGGTGAAAGGGAAATTGGTGAATTGATCGCCAAGGCAATGGAAAAAATTGGCAAGGAGGAGCAGTCATAAAGCGATATGAATGTCACACAAGAATTAGGGTTAGGAGCTAATTCAAACGATTTGCCAACTAACAGTCAAAACCATGCAGCAAATGAAGGAAGCATTCCTCAGCGCAGGTATCAGGCTGGGAAAGAGAAATGCATGAAAATGGCAGACTGACAGAGCAGGCAGTCTGGCAATGGACTGGCAAGCAGAATGCCAGGACTGAAATGCAGCAGGAAGGAGTTACGGCAGGCAGGCAGCCAAGCTCTGATACCACTTGTTAGGTATAACTCCCGATTGATTATTATTCCAATGCAAATGCCTATATTTATACAAATCATATGATGGTTGGGTTTCACCTTCCGCCCAGCCCTTTTGGCTTCCTACTATTTATTTATTTATTTACAATAATCCCTACGGATTATATTCTAACAAATATGATGAATAATGTGCTGGGTAAATTTTTGGATAAATTTGAATTCATATTCATTAATGATATTTTATTATTTTCAAAGAATGATGAGGAGCATGAAAGACATTTAAGAAAGTTTTTGAAAAATTTAAAGGAACATCAGTTATATGCAAAACTAAGTAAATGTGATTTTTATTAAAAAGATGTACAATATCTAAGGCATGCCATTTCAGAAAAGGGGATAGCAGTTGACTCGACAAAAATCAAGGCTATATTAGAATGGCATGCAGCAAAAGATGTACATGATATAAGATATTTTATGGGGTTAATAGGTTACTACCGCAGATTCATAGGAAACGTTTTCCAAATAGCTCATCCTATAACCACTTTACAAAAGAAAAGTGTTAGATTTGTTTGGAATCAACAGTGTCAAGATAGTTTTGAGAAACTAAAACAATTGTTGACAACGACACCAATATTGAGAATTGTTGATCCAAGTAAGGACTTTGTAGTATGCACTGATGCAAGTAAAGAAGGGTTAGGAGGGGTTTCAACTCAAGAAGGTCATGTAATTTGTTATGAATCACGAAAACAAAAAGAACCTGAGAAAATTATGTAGTACATGATCTAGATTTAACGGCTATCATTCATTCCCTTAAAATCTAGTGAAATTATTTAATAGGAAAGCAATTTCTGTTATTAACAGACAATATTGGGTTAGAATACTTATTTGATAAAAAACATTAAATTCCCGTCAAGCTAGGTGGCTTGCATTCTTGAGTGAATTAGACTTTGAAATTAAACACATAAGAGGAAAGGAAAACATTGTAGTATATGCACTAATCTGTTAATAACATCAATTACATTAAGTGATGATTAGTAATTATGAGTATGAATTCAAAACTTTGTTAAAAGAATCATCAATTAAGGAAGAGCAATATGGGAATTGGATGGAAAAATGTATTCAGAAAAATTTTGGAACAGAATAGAATCTGTATCAGATTGATGCAGAAGGGTTTTTATGTTTCAAAAACAGAATTTATGTGCCTAATTAGTACAGTATAATGCTGGTTATCTTTAAAGAATTGCATGATAATCCGTATGTAGGACACCCTGGATATCATAAATTGATAACAAGATTAAAGAAATACATTTATCGGCCAAATATGAAAACAGAGGCTGCTGAATATGTGGCCCGATGTTTCACTTGTCAACGTGTTAAGGCCATTCATCAACATCCATCCGACTTATTGTAGACTATAGCTATACCTAAGTGGAAGTGGGAAACTATAACTATGGATTTTATTACAGGTTTACCAGGTACAAAGAAACATAATGACTCCATTATGGTTGTAGTGGATAAACTAAGTAAAGAAACCGATTTCATACCGGTAAATTCAACTTATAAAGCTGTCAATATTGCTGATATCTTTATGAAGAAATTTTTTCGATTGCATGATATACCTAAAATAGTAATCACAGATCGTGATGCTAAATTTACTTTCATATTTTGGATGTCATTATTTAAAGGTATGGATACGGAACTGAACTTCAACACAACTTATCATCCACAAATTGATGGACAAACAGAGAGAGTGAATCAAGTTTTGGAAGATATGTTGAGAATGTATGTGATGAATCAACCAGGTAAACGAGAGGATTACATTCACCTAGTAGAATTTGCATATAATAATAATTATCAATAATCTCTCAAAATGAGTCTCTTTGAGGTGTTGTATGGTAGGAGATGTAAAGTACCTTTAAGTTGGGGTAACTTGGAATATGTATTGGATTTAGGGCTAGATAGGTTAGCACAAATGGAGGAAATGGTACAAAAAATAAAACAAAATTTAAAAATGGCACAAGACAGACATAAGAGTTATGCAGATAAGAAACAAACAACTAAAGAGTATAAAGTAGGAGAACATGTATTTCTGAGAGTCAAAGCAAAGAACAGAAAGCTAAAACCTGGACTTTAGGCTAAGTTGGAACCAAAATATGTGGGACCTTTTGAAATTTTGGCTAGAATAGGGCTTGTAGCCTATCAATTGGCCTTACCTCCTTATTTAAGAATTCATGAAGTTTTCCATATTTCTTTGTTAAAAAAATATGTTGCTGATCAATCTCATATAATTAATTGGGATAATGTATAGGTGGAACCAGAGGGCGATTTCCACACAGAACGAATGTGCATTCTCAATAGAAGAGAAATCAAACTTTGGAAGCAGATTATTGTACAATTTAAAGTACAATGGAAACATTATTCAAAAGAGGAAGCTACTTGGGAAAGGGAAGAAATTACAAGACAAAACTTTCCTTCTTTATTTCAAAACTTTAATGATACTGATTAAGTACCGATGACGGTGCAAGTTTTTGGGAGGGGAGGATTGTAATACCCTCTAGTTAATTTTGGATATTTTTTGTTATTGTTATTTACTTTTAAAGAAACAAGTAAATTTGAATT
The DNA here is from genome assembly GCA_001517045.1 of Pseudotsuga menziesii. Classification (NCBI taxonomy): domain Eukaryota; kingdom Viridiplantae; phylum Streptophyta; class Pinopsida; order Pinales; family Pinaceae; genus Pseudotsuga; species Pseudotsuga menziesii. The sequence goes on along the minus strand of LPNX010986451.1, from coordinate 1,263,968 downwards.
TCATTTATATAATTGGAGGTTGGAATTTTTAACAATTGCTAAATAAATTGACATAAACTTGGGTTTAAAAACAGTTATCAAACCTCAACAATATTTACGAATAAAAGTGGACAGTACTTCAGGGAGTTAGTTATTTGCTATAAAAGTACTAGGCAAGGGAAAAATGCATGTATAGGGGATGAGAAAAAAAACAAAAGGAGAATTAAAGGAAGAAAAGAGATGCCAGTGATCACCATAGGTGAATCTCTGTGTATTGTATCAATGATATAGTGCAGAGCTTCCAGAGAGCATCAGGAATATGTTAGGATCTGTACCGGAACCGCCAGTGAAGCATATGAGAATGCTAGGTTTTGGAATGACTTACTCCTAATAAGTGTAACAACTCCAAATTCCCATAAGTAAAAAAAATTTAATATGGAAGGTTTAGATCCATAAAATACCTAATCTCCTTTCACATAATAAAAACCATACAATCCCAAATTTAACTTTAGGACATAACTTATAATGAAAACTTCTGTGAAAACTTAAACTTAAAAACTTGAAATATCATATATGCTTTGTCGTAAGTTATAGTTTGTTTTTAACTTGTATAGATTTTTCATATTTTATATATTACACCTTCTGCCTACTAACCCTATTTCAATGCTAGATTTACAGGGTTGAAAGGTCTTACTAAGCTTATATAAGACCTAAGACCTTGTAACCCTATGGTACTTGACAGTCTATGGGTGAATGAAAGATGGAATAACATTATTTTTGCTTTTGGTTTCATTTTTGGAGATGCAAGGCTTTATTCAGGCCTCTTTCTATTTTTGAAATGGTAAACGCTCCACTATTCACCGTTTAAAGGTAGAGATATTAAGTTGTTTGTTACGCCTTTGGGTTGAGATAGGTTTTACACACCATGGAGTCGGAGGTTGTAAAAAAAATTTTAGCAGGGTTTGAAGACATAACCTCTTTGTGATTTTCATTTTTGTTTAAAAAAAATACCCTTCGCAGTACCACTGTGTAATCTTGATATAGTTGTTATTTAATACTAAATTTTAAAGCACTACGTTTATTGCAATTTCGTTTCTAAATGTTAAAGGCTCTCGGTACTGTTTCTATAAAGGATATAATGTTTATTAATATTCCTCTGTAAATTGTTTAAACTATTTACTTGGTTTCGTTTTTACGACATTCAATCCTTTGTTTAAAAACAATGCCATGCTGGTCATTCAAATAAGGTTACGACCAAATCTATCAACTCCTAGATTTAGTAGTTACTGTGTAAATTGCTTTTGTTGAAAGAATTCCGTTTTAATTTTTAAAGGAGTTACAGTTACGACCTTTCTTATCTATTGAGTCTAGGGTATTTTTGTTATTTGGTTCAATTATTTAATGCATTTCTTGGAAGAAGTTTATCCCTACAAGCCTTGAACCCTTGACCTGAGATAAAGTTTCTTAGCGAAGCTTAAGCAGAAAAACAATTATTATTTTGTTTATTATTCAAAGAAAAGAAAATAAATGTTTTCCAGGTTATTATTACTATAAAACCCTATTTTGATTTATATAGACTTTATTTGGATTTATGGTTAGTTCAAAATTGTGATATTTTTTAGTCTTAACCCTAAATCATCTTCCTAGTAAAACATAAGCCTTTAACCTAAAAGAAAGTTGATACTAAATGTTTATTAAGCCTTGTCAGTTATGTGGGATTTTTATTAGAATTATTAATCCTTCCGGATGTATGTAGATGATACTGAGTAATTTTAATTAATGTTCATAAGTATTTTATCTGATGAGTCTCGAACCCTCGGTTGGATGTTATTGCGACTTAAAATTTTGGTTTTGTTTGTTTAAACGATGATAGTTCTGTATTTTACGTGCAAGGATCATAATAAAACAAAGGAAATACTAATTTGTTTATTATCTATGTATAATACGTAATACTAGATGAAACTATATATGATACTATGTTTTTAAAAGAAATAAATGATAATCTATAAGTTCTACTATGAAAACTATTTAAAGAGTAAAATCCATTCTTCTGTACTTTAACTAGAAAATTACAAAAAATAAACTTTCCTATTTATTTCAAACTCCATCAATAAAATTGGAAAATTTAATCATACATATATCCTAAAAATAAACAAACAATGAATTTAAGATAATAACCGGTAGCAATATAGAACCTGTTAACTTTTGAAGTGGACAAACACCCGAAGAAGATTGTTCCTCCAAATCGTCTCTTGAAAGAAGCCAAGATTACTTTCTTTAGGACCCCTGAGCCTGTTCACTGAACCACCAGGACCAAGATACTGTGTAGAATCCTATCCCGTCCTCTCTATGACTTAGCAGTCAAACTCTTAGCAATTCACTTTAGCTTTCCTCTCATCGAATTTCCTCTTGTGTGCTTAACTTTTCAGTTTCCAACAATCCATATGATTGTAATCTATATAATGTAGTGAGCCTCCTGCTCATTCAATGGTATATATAAGCTTTCCTAGTTCTTTTGGGTCAGTTTTGCAATTAAATGAGCCACCTTCTCAATTCCTCCTTTCTTGGGAACATGACCACAATTATAGGGAAGTTGCCTCCTGCAACAACTAGAAAGTGAATGTTGTTGCTGCGAGTTGTCATTTTTTCCTTCTACACCAGATCATTCCTCTTAGTGGGTCAGTGAACACTCTTCAACAATATTATTTAGATAGGCATCTCTTCTTTTAATTATTTAATAATAAAATATTCAATTACAGTCATCTTTGACCATCCTTGGTCAACAACATAAAACTTTACAATAAATTTTAAACTAATGTCTTTTCACAAAATTAAAATGTTTTTGATTCTAGGTGGGTTACAAAAAACCCCTCTTAAGTTCGACATCATCCTCATTGTTGCTTAAGTATCATTTGAGTCTTCCTGGAAAAATATTGGATATGCCTCCTACATATGACTCTCCAATTTCCAGGTTGCTTCATTGGGACTAAGGTGCTTCCATTGCACCTTTACTTGTCCAATGGCGCGATTCCAGAGAAAAAATTCTCTCTTGTCGAGGATACAATCCGGTTCCTCCTGAAAACATTCTTCTGGTTCAACCTGAATAACATTCCAATCGACTACATGAGTAGCATCATGCACATAATTTTTCAATATAGAAATATGAAATATGTTATGTATTTTGAGATTAGGTGGCAAAGCTAACTGATAAGCCACTGGTCCAACTCTTGACAATATCTCAAATGATCCACGATACATGGGTGCTAATTTAGCACAACTGCCCAACTTAAAGGGTTTTACCTTGATAAAAACATGCTCACCTACTTGGAATTATTTATGAGTTCTTTTAAGGTCTGCATGCCTCTTTTGTCTGTCCTGTGCAATTTTCAGATTTCTTTGTACCTGTTTCACTGTTAGTTCCATTTCTTTTAACAAGTCAGGTGCTAACATTAATCTGTCCACTAGATTACTCCATGAAATGGGAGTATTACATTTCCTAACATACAATATTTCAAAAGGACTAAGTTTAAATAAATCTTGATAATGATTGTTATAAGCAAACTAGACTAAGTGCATATATTCTTCCCATTTCTTTGGATGATCCCTAATGTACATCCTTAACATATATTTTAAAACTTGATTTACTCTTTCAATTTTTCCATCCGTTTGCGGATGATAAGCAATACTAAAATTTAAATTAGTATCTAATCCTTTAAACAATTACTTCCAGAAATTACCAGTAAACTTGGGATCCCTATCAGAAATTATGATCTTAGGAATTCCATGCAAACAAAAAATTTCTTTCATAAAAATATCAACAATAGTAGTAGCCTTATAAGTAGTTTTAACAGGTATAAAATGAGTTGCCTTGCTAAGTTTGTCTACCACTACCATCATAGAATCATTTTTCTTTTAATTTTAGGCAGTCCTATTATGAAATCAAGGCTGATAATTTTCCGTTTCCAATCTGGGATTGGTAATGGTTGCAAAAGATCTGATGGGTGTCGATGCTCAACTTTAACCTGCTGGCATTCTATACACCTAGATATATATTCAACCACTTCATTCTTAATATCGGAGCAGAAATAATGTTTTCTTAACATTGTTATCATCTTTTGGTAACCGGGATGTCCTGAGTAAGGACTCTTATGTACTTCATTTAAGATCAACAATTTACTTTCTGGTACATTAGGTACATATAATCTATTTTTATACAACATTAAATGCTTTTCATTCAAACTGAAATTTGTTTTTATATTTTTAGATTCATTTTCTGCAACTTTTTCTCTTAAATTTTGATAATCTTTGTCCATTTTTACTCTGTATTCAAACTTATCATCCAATTTTGTTTTGTAGTCGGTAAGAATGGCAATGTAATTCATATTTTCATTTCTGCTTATGGAATCAACCACCTTATTCTTCTTTCCTTTTATATGTTTGATCTCGAAATCGTATTCGCTAAGGAAAGATAACCATCTTGCTTTCCTAGCGTTCAGATTTTGTTGATCAAACAAGTATTTTAAACTTATGTTGTCAGACATTAATAAAAAAATTCTACCGATTAGATGATGGCGCCACATTTTCAAGGCATGTATTATGGAAGCCAACTCCAGATCGTAGGTAGCATAATTAGTTTAATGTATTTTAACTTTCTTGAATCATATGCTATTACATGACCTTCTTACGTTAATACTACACCTAAGACCTCATTGCATGCATCAACGCATACAACAAAGTCCTTATTTGGATCTGCTATTTTTAAGATAGGTGCAATGGTTAATAATTCTTTTATCTTATTAAAGCTTTCTTCACACTTTAAATCCCATACAAATATTTTTCCCTTTTTCTGTAAGGACGTTATGGAATTCACGATCTTCGAGAATCCTTCTATGAATTTACGATAATAACCTGTAATCCCCATGAACGATCGTACATCCGATACGTCCTTAGGAAAAAGCCATTCCATTATTTCTCTTATCTTATCAGGATCCACTGATATCCCTTCCTTGGATATCACATGGCCCAGATATTGTATTTTATCCTTAAAGAATTCACATTTACTGAATTTAGCATACAATTTGTGTTCTCTTAGAACTTGCAATATTATCTGTAGATGTTCATCATGTCCTTCTTTGGTTTTTGAATAAATTAGTATGTCATCTATGAAGACAACTACGAATTTATCCAAATACTTACTTAAGACACAACACATTAAGCACATAAAAGATGCTGGAGCATTCATTAGCTCAAATGGCATAACTAAAAACTCATAATGCCCGTAACGGGTTGTGAATGTAGTTTTAAATATATCTTCATCTTTAATTCCGACTTGATGATATCCAGATCTCAATTCTATTTTTGAGAATATCATTGCTCCGTGTATATGATCGAACAAATCATCTATGCAGGGCAATGGATATCTTTTTTTAATTGTCATCTTGTTTAACTGACGATAATCTATACATAAACCTAAGGTACAATATTTATTTTTAACAAATAAGTCATGTGCTCCCCAAGGGGATACACTTGTTTTTATGTAATTTTTATCTATTGAATTCTATAGTTGTATTTTTAATTCATTAAATTCTAGGATATTCATCCGGTAAGGAACCTTTGAATTGGGTACAACTCCTGATACTAATTCAATAGTTAAATCCAATTCTCTTTTCAGAGGTAATCCTGGAAGCTCTTCCGGGAATACATCTGCAAATTCTTTTAAAATTGGTATATCATCGAATTTTAATTTATCTTCTTTATTCATGTGTTCGTCATTCATTACATGCACAACAAAAACTTTACAACCTTTACATACAAATTTTTTCATTTGCAAAGCTGAAATCTATCTAACAAAAACTTTTTTAAATATTCCTTTCACTATAACCGTTTCTCCTTTTCCATCTAAGCATGTAAAGGTTTTCTCAAAGCAATTTAAAACTACTCTGTGCTTTTCCAACCAGTCCATACATATTAAAACATCATATGACCCTAGAGGTAGTACATTTTATTTTACTTGAGTTTTGAATTGAATTATAAACATTTCACAATCTTCAACATAAACAACTACCTTTCTCTTGGTTCCTGTAGCTAACTGAAGCAACCAAGATTTTTCAAACTTTTTCAAATGCAAGTTACAACTTTCTACTATACTAGGTGACACATAGTTTAAACTAGCACCTGGGTCTATCAAAATAGATATGGGTTTTTTCTTTATTATACCTTCTATCTCCACCATAGATGTTTGGTGTTTAGTTTGTCGATTCTCCAACGCTGCATTAATCATGGGCATCTCATTTTCTATGTCACCAACAATTGTTTTTTCCTGTACTGTATGCACATTACTGAAATTCCTCTTTCTATTTGGACAGTCCTTCGCATATGAGGTCCCTAACATTCCCAACATTTTACAGGTTCTCTTTGTTCATTATTTTTACCATGATTGTTAGGTATGTCCCTATTCTTTGCTGCTGTAAAATTCTGTTGTGTATTTCTTTTAAAGTCTGTTCCTTGGTAAGTATTCTTAGAATAGTTTTGGGAATTACTTCCGAAATTTATGTTGGAGTTAAAGCTTTTCCTTCTTTGTTCAAAATTATTTGTTCTTTTACCCTTCCAGTTAGGTACACCTTGTCTTTTATTTTTTCTTTGTTTATAACAGAAATTAGCTTTCGCCATTGCTTCCTCAAGGGTTTTTGGATTGTCATATTCAATTTTGTCCTTGAAGCTAAGAGGTAAACAACTCAGAAGCCGCTGTATCTTAGGATTTTCATCGATAATATAAGGTATGTATCGTAATAAACTTAAAAACTTACTACTTAGTTCCTTCATAGACATTGAACCTAGATTAAGATCGCAAAATTCCTTGGCCTTTTCTTCGTAATACTGTTTAGACAAAAATTTTCTTCTAAAGTATTTCTTAAAATTACTCCAAGTTACATACTTTTCTTTAATATTTTTCACTCTTTTTATATCCTGCCACCATATATCAGTTTTTCCAGTTAAGTTATAGATAACCATTCTAGCCTTCATCCCGTCTAAGTAATTATAGATTCAAAAATATTTCTTCATCCTGGACAGCCATGCCTCGACTTCTTCTCCTTTTTCCACCTCACCATTAAACATAGGGGGTTTTATCTTCTTAAACTCTCCTGGAATTTCTTCGTAAGGTTTATATTTTCGCTTTTTAGGACTGTTGTCGCTATCACTACTTTCATTGGAATATTTATGTTTCTCTAACTTTAACCTAACCTTGATTCCAGAAGAGGAATTACTTTCATTATCAAGGAATTTTAGCTTCTTACCTTTACACTTGTAGGATATTGTTCTAGATTCATATTCATGTTCTTTTATTTTATAATTTCCTTCGTTATGTAATTTATCCAACAATATTTGATTTAATTCTTCCTATGCTCTTAGGATTCTTTCATTATCTTCCTTAACATTCTGTAATTCAACTTTTAAGTATTTTATAGCTTGAAGTAATTCAGATGGTTGATTATTTAGTTCCACATATAATTTATCTGGATTATTATGATGTGATCCATCTTTAGCAGATGCCTCTACTCCTTCCATTTCCTGCAAAATAAAACTTTATATTTCTGTACAGAAACAAATTTGAAACATAGTCAGTATTTTTGTTTTCCTATTTTTGTATTGAGCATGCGAGTTGAGCCAACTTCAAGCCTAGTGTTTGGAAACTCGCTCTGATACCACATGTAACAACTGCAAATTCCCATAAGTAAAAAAATTTAATACGGAAGGTTTAGATCAATAAAATACCTAATCTGGTTTCACATAATAAAAACCCTACAATCCCAAATTCAACTTTAGGACATAGATTATAATGAAACTTCTGTGAAAACGAAAACTTAAAAACTTGAAATATCATACCTGATTTGTTGTAAGTTATAGTTTGTGTTTAACATGTAAAGATTCACCTTATTTTATATCTTACAACTTCTGCTTACTAACCCTATTTCAAAGCTAGGGTTATAGGGTTGAAAGGTCTTACTTAGCTCATATAAGCTAATGCATTTTAACCTTTATTATTGTAGGTGTTTACTTATGTTCCAAGTTCTAAGTGGAGCTCATACCACTAAATTGTAAAGTTTAGGCTGAGCTCAAACTTGAGTGTCATCACAAGTTCCTAAGAGATGCATATGATCAACCCTTAAGCACTATGTGTTTCCAACAAAAAATAAGGGCCAAGTGACAAGCATTAAAAACTAAAGGGAAACATCGTGTACACCCTCTCGACTATAGTGTATGGATAACAAAATTTAAACCCAAGTGGAGGTAGGTGAACAATTATCATGTCCATGTGAATGGACTCGTGGTGCCTTCCCACTGTGAGGAGACAAAGGTAAAATGGTTAAACCCTAAAAGGAAGTCCATAATTTTGTTTTAAACTGTGTTGAAGAACTGTGAGGAGAGCCGAAGGCTCTTGGCCCTTCCTGCAATGGTAAAAGGCCTTTGACCTCCCACCCTTCAACCACATGGTGAATGATTCCCTCAATGCCTTTGTTTCTCTTGGCCTAAAATTTGCAGAGATCGGCCTCATCCCGCCACCAGTTTCTTCGCAGAGCTGATGAGGGTAAGTTTATCCCTTCGCACAGTTTGTTTCTTAGTTTTGAAAAATAATTTTATAAAATTCAAGCCACAGTTTTTAAGCTCTGTTTTTTATTTTATTGATAGGAGGATTCGTTTCCCACCAGATGGTGAAGATTGGCACACAGAGCTTGGGTCATGGGTACCTGGCGTTGACAAAGGTTCTGGTAAGATCTAATACCTTCGAACCCTACGGTCCTTGATGGTCTATGGGTGAATGAAAGCTGGAACATAATTATTTTTGCTTCTGGTTTCGTTTTTGGATATGCAAGGCTTTGTTCAGGCCTCCTTCTATTTTTGAAATGGTAAACACTCCATTATTCAACATTTAAAGGCAGAGATATTAATTTTTTTGTTAGGCCTTCGGGTTGAGATAGGTTTTACACACCATGGAGTTTGAAGTTGTAAAAAAACTTTAGAAGGGTTTGAAGGCATAACGTCTTTGCGATTTTCAATTTTTTTAAAAAATAAATACCCTTTGCAGTACCACTGTGAAATCTTGATATATTTGTTTTTTAATAGTAAAGTTTACAGCACTACGTTTACTGCAATTTTGTTTCTAATTGTGAAAGGCTCTCCGTACTATTTTTGTAAAGGATATAATGTTTATTAATATTCCTTTGTAATTTGTTTAAACTTTTTACTTGGTTTCGTTTTTACGACATTCAAGCCTTTGTTTAAAAATAACGCCATGCTGGTTGTTCAAATAAGGTTACGACCAAATATAGCAACTCTTGGATTTAGTAGTTACTGTGTAAATTGATTTTGTTGAAAGAATGCCCTTTTAATTTTTAAAGGAGTTACAGTTACGACTTTTCTTTGCTTTTGAATCTAGGTTATTTTTTCGTTGTTTGGTTCAGTTATTTAATGCATTTCTTGGAATAAGTTTATCCCTACAGGCCTCGAACCTTTGACCCAAGATAAGATTTCTTAGCGTAGCTTAAGCGGAAAAATAGTTATTATTTTGTTTATTATTCAGAGAAAATAAAAGAAATGTTTTCTAGGTTATTATTACTGTAAAACCCTATTTTGATTTATACACGGTTTATTTGGATTTACGATTCGTTCAAAATTGTGATATTTGTAAGTCTTAACCCTCAATCGTTTTCCTAGTAAAAGATAAGCCTTTCGTCTAAAAGAAATATCAAATTATATAACTCAGAAAGAAACCTGGTTAATTATGAATTTCACCAGAGTTAAAGGAAAAATGATTGTGTTCAGAATTGAAGCATAAATATAAATAAACCCTAGTAATATCATTTAGGATTCCTTTTTCAACTGTAGAGACAAGATCGACGCCAAAAATTGCAACAAGACTTAATAAAAGGTCTAAACTTAAACTATGCAGAGTAGTTTGTAAACCCTAGGAATATTTTAACAGATTGGAATTACTGAATGCAGAAGCAGAACAATGTGAGAAGTTAAATCCCCAGTTGGGAAATATTTTCCCATAATGGCCAAACCATCAGCAAAGACCAAAGATCCATTGGAATATCGCAACTGAGACATGACCGTGAAAACTTTGTAAAGCCTCCAACAGAGAACATAACAGGGAAAGAGCCGTAAGCTTAAACCCCCAACTTAAGTGTTAAGCTGATGACCTTTTCCCTTGACAGCTATACCTAGAGGTGAAAGAGAATGGAGTCAAATATATGATAATAAATACTAATGTAAAGACAAAAGATGATTGCAACGATAAGAATAGTAAGCAATATCTTCATTTACTAGGTGGGTAAATGCGAGACGATGTTCGAATAGTAAAGAAATCCATGTAAGCCAATTATTCAAATGGTGAGGGCTTCAAACCCTACGTAAAACCCTAGAGTAGGTATGGAGAGGAACTGTATATTGCATCGCCACATAGCTCTTCAGAAAACTTTAGTTTTCTACCTTACCATGCGAAATCCAAATGTTAAACCACTTTGTAAACTAAGCTTGTAGCTTTTTGAGAGTTCCAAACGAATGTGGAGTGGTAATGGATAAAGTAACACCAAAATCAACGTTAACTCTTAGCCTCCGCACATGGAGGTAAAAAGGGCGCCCCGGGGGGTGCCCTTACGTGACATCAGCTGGGCTAAAAACTCCCCTTCGCGCACATGCAATTGGAAAGCGGAGGCGGAGGCGGGGGCGGGTAAATTTCAATTTCAATTCAAGAGGCGNGCTGTAGGTGGGTCTGCTGGAAATGCGCGAAAATTGAGCTCAGGGGCGCCCTCGAGCGCGCTCGAGGGCGTTTTTTCCCTCCATGTGCGGAGGCTATCTGGTGCTTTCCAACTATATAGTACTTTCGGACCCGAAATATTATACAAACCAATTAAATTGACTTGGCTCATGCATTTGCCTATAGTCGAGTTGGAGAGCTTGCTGTTTGGCTTTTCCACCCATCCTAATTTACCCTTGTTAGGGTTAAAAATTTTAGTCTCTTCCTAGTGGTACTTTTACCCTGGATAGAACACTAGCACGATAAATAAGAGTTAGCAATATAATGCTAAGTAAGTTCAACAATTTAAACTAACGAATCTTTCCCATATCTCTTGTAATCGATTGCATGGCAATCGAGGTATAATCTTAATTCTGTATACTGAGGATTTAAATACTCAAATTATTTGTGGTACTGCATAGTAATTTATAAAACGTTTCATAATAAGGTTGATCAAATCTTGGTAGATATACTTATTTTTTTTTTAAATGTTACAAATTGTGGTATGTTATATTAATGGTATTGAATTAATCTATACTATCAAAATAATCATTAAAACATGCTTAAATTCGGATATTGCAAAATACAAAATGTAGGATTCCAACTAAAAGCTCTCATCGCGGCCAAATCTTCCAATAATAATAATGTTAATGTTAATAGATTAAACTTATAAAAAATACAATAACAATTTATTATATAAAAGTTAATAGTTATTTTAACTATTTTTTCATAAAGAAAATACTCATTGTGCTATTTATGAAGAACCAAGAAAAACTTAATAACATATCAATTACATAACATGTCACATTCATTTCAACCACTCAACCTACACTTAATTGACTAATTATCTTAACTATTTTAAATGAAATTTTTTAATTATATATATATAATCGGTCTTGAACTATAAATAAATAAAGAAAGAGTTCTATGATTTGTCATGAAAACATTGTTGATGAAAAAGATCAATTTGATTTAATCTATCTTACGAATGTATGGATGATATTTAACATAAAATATTATTTTCTTTCAAAGAAAGCTCTCTTTTTAGTAAGCATATTGAGAATTGAGTTTACGAAGGATGTGATATTAATTTGAAGAATGAAACTTAAAATATTAAAAATATTAAGATTATTTTTATGAGAAAAGTGTGTTATAAAATAAAAATATGTATAATATTGTTATTTTTTAAATTTATTGAGTAGTTTATTTATTTTAGGTTTTTAATTTTGGCATTAGTTTTTGTCAAAAACAAGTAAAAAATTTGCTTAGTAAAATCCAAATTTAAAAGTGTTTAAATTATGTTTTTGAAACCATAAAAATAGATTAAGCACCGTGAATATCCCATTGCACTTACATTATGCAATTTCTATAACTAATATATGCAATTCTAAGATTTTTTTAAAATTTACATCGAGATTCCAAACACAATAATAAGTAAAATACGCTCTCAAAAAGTTGAAAACATAAAATATTTATAATACATCATTTATTAATTCATGTAATTCAAAAATATTTAAAATGTTTCTCTTTAATTTCATCATAAAAATAATGGACAAAACAAATTATTAAAATAAAACAACTAATTATGTATTAGTTTTCTTATGATTCAATAAATTATTAATAATTTTTGTAAACCATAATCATTATCATCATCATATTAATCCATCCACTAAAAAAATGGTGGAATTAAATTATTAATATGAGTAATTACATTGATTCTTTCTAGGGTATACATGAGTAATTACATCAATATAATATGTTGTAGGAGGTACAAGTAAAACAATACCAATACAATAAGAATAACTTATGATGTTGCACAATTTCCAACACTCCCTCTCAACGAGGAAGGTATCCTTTATATATGGTCATCATCAACATCACAAACATCTAGGTCTCTTTTACGCATCTCATATGTATCTATCATCTCTATACATTTTGAAGGTTGTCAACACTGTCTTCGTCTGTCGAGAGGTGTCAGCATGCATTTGGTCCACTCAGTCCATCGGTAGATCCATCGGTTCTACAACTATTCACAGTCCATCAGATATTACAATAATCAACATCTCATTTACTACAATTCAAGTCTGTCTCTCATTGATAACTAGGACATGCTTCACACGACCATCTACTAACGATTCATCTCAAGTGTTGGTGGGAATTCTCCTACACCAAGTTGAGAACCAGGGCTGGTGGGAATTCTCCTACACTAAGTTGAGAACCAAGGCTGGTGGGAATTCTCCAAAACACCAGGTTAACTTACTAAGACAATTAGGGGTCATTATTGTACACGACCATCTACTACCAGTTCATCTCAATAGTTGGTGGGAATTCTCCAAAACACTAGGTTGAGAATCAGAACGTATAGTGGTCACCAGTGCACATGGCCATCTGATACCTGCCTGTCTCACAACACCGATGGGATTTCTCCCATGCCAGGTTGAGATTCAGAACGAGTAGAGGAACCATTGTGAAATCAACGCAGATGTCTGTCTCAACTTTCCCTCTCCACGAGGGATGTGTTTTCTTTTACTCCAATTCTTATGTGAAAGTGTTCAAACTTTGTCCTGAGAAGAGGATTGGTAAGAACATCTGCAGTATGGGAATCTTTCGAAACATACTGTAACTCCACCGCACCTTTCTGCACCATATCATGAATGTAGTGATATAGAATATCTATATACTTTGTCTTGTTGTGAAACAAGAGATTCACTGACATCTGTATACAACTTCGATTGTCACAATGAATCACAGTTGGTCCTGGAATCTGACCAAACAATCCAGCAAGGATTTTTTGAAGCCATACTACTTCTTAGGCTATTGTACTGGAATCCATATACTCTACCTCTACGGTGCTAGGTGCTATCGAGGTCTGCTTCCTACTACACCAAGAAATTACTACAGAGTCCAAACTGAAGCAACATCCGGAAGTACTCTTCCTCTCTGCAACACACCCGACCCAATATGAGTAAGAAAATCCTTGCAATGTCAAATCACATCCTAAATCATATCTTAGACTATATCCCACAATGCCATGTAAATATCTGAGAACATGTTTTGCAGTAACCCAGTGAATATGCCTCGGATCACTCATAAACTAGGTGAGAGTATTCACAACAAAAGATATATCCAATCTAGTGTTCGTCGGATACATCAAAGAGCCAATCGACTCGAAATACATGGCGGGATCAATCATATCAAAATTTGAGGTAGATTCCTTTAGCTTCTTGAAATTTGCGAGTAGCCATGGACTTGCAGTCCAAGATCCCGAATCTCTTCAAAATATCAATGGTGTATTTTCCTTGACATAGGAAAATTTTCTTATGCATATGCCACACTTCTAATCCCAATAAGTAATGCATCAATCTGAGGTCCTTCATTTCAAACTCAAAGGAAAGCTTCTTCTTACGCCATCCAATTATTTCTCATATCCTATGAGAAACAAGTCGTCCACATACATGATCACAATCAGTGGCTCATCATCCACAATCTTGTAGTAACGATTGGGATCTGCATCACTCTTGGTGAATCCCAAGTTTACCAGGTATCTGTCTATTCGCCCATACCAAGCACAAGGTTCTTGGTTGAGTCCATATAATGCCTTTTTCAGTTTTCATACATGATAATCTTTCCCATGGACAATAAACCCTTCTAGTTGTTCAATGTAAAATTCTTCCTCGATGATACCATTGAGAAAGGCGATATTTACAACCATCTGATGCAACTTCCATCCCATAGTTGAAGCAATAGCAATGATGGTTCTGATGGAAGCATATCAAGCCACAGGAGCAAATGTTTCATCATAGTCAATTCCTTCTTTATGAGAGAATCCTCTAGCAACAAATATAGCCTTGTGTTTTTCCATGCTACGATATGCTATGTGTTTAATATTGAAAAGTGATTTGGAGGTCACTACTGAATTCCCCTTAGGTCTTAGTACAACTTTCCATATGTCATTCTTCATGATGGACTGAAATTCCTCCATCATGGCATCCTTCCAAACTTGGTGTCTGGATGATTCTTCATACGTGGTAGGTTTTGAGTCAATGATGTGAATCATCAATGTCACATAACTCAAGAACTTATGAGGTCTTTTTCTTTCCTGATATGTTATGTGTGGGGATTTGTGCCCCTCTACATCTTGTAATGTTTGTTGTGCCCATCTAATCCTTTTTCAGCTTACTTCCATACCTGTGGGAGCATCAACTGGCTCAACTAGATCATTGGGATCGATTGGTTCATTCTTTTCTTTATAATCCCTCTTATCTTCTAGAGGGGGAGACGATCTCATCTATTTGTCATCATCGATCTCCATATCAGATCTTCTTCCTTTTCGGATATCCATCTCTTATTCAAAGGTCACATCCATGTTGACTTTGATATTCCTTGATCTTGGGATGTATATTTTGTAAGCCTTTGAATATTGGTTGTATCCCACGAATGTTCCCTTCTTTCTTAAAGGTTCTAGCTTCATCCTTTTATCCCTGGTCACATGAATCTATACTGCGAAACCAAATATACGAAGGTGGTCCACTTCTAGATTCACTTCAGTGAAGGATTCTTTGGGAGTCATGTTCTTCAAGATTTTATGAGGGAATTTGTTTTGTACATAAACAATTGTTTTGGATGCTTCTTCCCATAAGAACACTGGTAGACTATGGTCATGTATCATGACTATGGATTCCTCCACAGCTGTTCAGTTATTCCTTTCCACAACTACATTTTGTTGAGGGTTGTAGGTAACTGTGAGCTCCCTCTTAAATCCTGCTTCCTTGCAGAAATCATTGAATTCTATAGAGGTATATTCTCCACCATTCTATGATCTCGAGATCTTAATCCTTTTTCCTCACAGATTCTTGACTTGTGCTTTGGATTATTTGAACTTGCTGAGTATTTTCTCGGATTCCTTAATCTTGAGAAATTATGTCACATCTTTCATGAGTGGTCATCAATAAATGTTACATAGAGTTATAACCACCCAATGAAATGACAGTCATGGGTCTGCACAAGTCATATTGGACTAGATCCAATATTCCCTTATATCTGCTTTCACTTTTCGAAAAGGAACCCTTGGTATTCTTACCAAGTGCACATCCTTTGTATATACCATCATGGTATACATGAAGCATTGGTAGAACTGTCACCATGTTCCTTAATGCTGAGAGAGCTTGATAGTTTAGATAAGCTAGTCTTTTGTGCCATAGGTCATTAATGTTAGTGGAATCATGGAATAAATATTGAGCTAGTAAGGTGCTCAAACGATACAGTCTCTCCTCCCTTACACCAATCACTTTTGTTGTGTTCATGCTATAATTATTGTGCCATGCAAGCACATTCCCATCTACAAATGTAACTATATATCCCTTGTCCTCTAAGGAAGAGATGGAGACAAGGTTTCTTTTCATACCAGGTGCATAAATCACATCATTCAATTATAGTAAGTCATTGGATTCTAACTGAAGAGAGGTAGATCCAAATACTTCCATAGTGTAGTTGGCATCATCTCCACGTACAACATAGAGATGGGATTCTTTCTCAACAACTTTTGAAAGGTTCTCTTTATAACGAATCATATGTTTAGAAGCACCACTATCTATAAGCCATGTATCACTAGTGGTGGGAACAGTGCGTGATAATGTTGATATGAAGAAGAATTATGTACGATCTTCATTTCTTTGTTTCTTGTGGAGATGACCTTCTTTCACATAAGTTGTTGAAGCTTCATGCTTCCTCTTGTTTGCACCAAAGCACTTGTTTTCATAGTGACCATATTTCTTACACTTATGGAATTGTATTTGTGATCAATCCTTCTTATTTTCCCTATGAACTATAGAAGAACTTGGTCTCCTATCTTAGTGCTTATGTTTGTGAAACTTCCTTCCTTTTCCCTTTCCTTTCTTGGAATGAGTAACAAAGGTTTGTTTCTCCTCAACATGAGGACCATGGAGTCTTTGTCTTGTTGCAATCCTAGTCTCTTCCTGAGTGCACTCTGCCCATAACCTGCCAAATTTGGGTAGCTTGGTTTGACCACTTATGTTTGGATGAAGGACTTCCAAGGTAGTGGAAGACTATTTAGAGTGATCATGAGGAGCTCCTTATCTTCAATGTTATCTCCACTGGTCCTTAGCTTGTCCCAAATTTCGGTGGTCATCATGAAATATGAGGCAATTGATTCGGACTTGATCATCTTCATATTTGACAGTTGGTTCCTCAATGTGAGAGTCACATTGATGCTACTATGTTCAAATAGATTCTTCAAGGTCTTGAACATCTTCCTAGCTATCTTCTTTTCTGAGACTTGCAGAACCAAGTGATCTTTGATTGAGTCCACTAGAATGCTTCTTGCTTTGGCATCACTCTTCCTCCATTGGGACTTGTCTTCTTCCGCTTCTAGTTCTGGAATGTTCTCATTGACAAACTTAAATAGATAATTTTATTCCACGATGAGAAGAATTCTATGTTTCCAGGATATGAAGTTTATAGACCCATTAAGAGATATTCAACCTTCATTCCAATCATCTTGTCTACAAATCCGAACTAGAAACCCTAGCAGGAGTTAGGTCAAAAATGAACTTTTGAATTTAAAGAAACTAACCCCATAGATATATGTTCCCTATAAAGGCGAGTTTAGGAAAGGTGAGGTCGAGCCAAAACAGTGGCTTGATAAGCACAAAACTTGAAACCCTAATTTCTGCAACATAATTAGGTAAAATCTGGAACTTCTTGGAATTTGGATTTTCCTTCACCAAAAGATGCACCTCCCCCAGAGTTAATTTTCCGTAGATCTTTTTCCACTAAAGAGATGAGAGAAGGCCTTTAAAGGTCAAATCCTAGCTTTCGGTGATGGCCTCTTCTAGAACTGCTCTGATACCATGTTATTTTTACAAGATTATAGAAGTATAACTTAATTACAAATAAACAATATGATCTCTAGAAGAATGACAAAGCACAAAAACAAAGAACACAAGAATTCATATTGGCAAACCCAATCGGGAAAAACCCAACAAACCTTCTTATAGAGATTATTTCTTCTGAGAGAAGAGAGAAGAAGAAAGAGAGAGAAAGAAGTCTCTCTAAGATCCAACCCCATAAAAGTACTGATTTTGGTTGCAGTAGCGTACCTTCTTGTGCTGGAGTGAACTTGAGCGAATGAGTGAATGAATGAGGAGGGGCACATCCTATTTATACTGATTTCCCAAGTGAAATTTTACTGGGCTGACTTGTCAGTATGACTGGGGCCGACCTACCTTAGGGAAATACAAAAATAATTTTATTTTTATTCTTTTCTTGTGTATTATTTACCTAGGGTTTACATTATTTTTTCTAGGGTTACATGAGTAATTAAATCGGTATAATATCCCATAGGAGTTACAAGTAAATACAATACAAGTACAATAAGAATAACTTTTGAAGTTGCACAATTTCCAACAAACACAACTACACTACTCCTGTGTTGTATGTAAAGTAAAAGGGTTAGGACACAAAGTGAGTCATGACCATTTCCCCCACCAAATGAGCACATAACACCTATCTGCAGGAGGCTTCTGTAATAGCCAATGCTCGTAAAATTGGGATTTGGCCGCCAACTGCAAAAGGTGGGCACAATAAAGGGCCAAAGGACCGTTTTCTGTAGAGGACTCGACCTTGAGATACCGAGCCTCTGTGTAGATGTCACATAGAGCCACCGCCCACCTCAATATTTTCCACCACTGCCCACCTCAAGAGTTTCCACCACTTCTGCAGTAGAACCAAAAATTTTTCTCCTACAGGTTGTCGTACAAGGGCACCATCACCAATCCACAAGAACATATCGCTAGTTGACACCCTTAGTTAGCCTAAATCAAAATCTAACTTAGAGGTGGAGAGGGCGGATAGGGAAAGATACCTGGCCACCTAGTTCAGTCTATAACTTTGACTCTCAAAACCCTATAATTCTTGCAGAGATTCAAAATGAAATCCCCTAATGTATTTTACTTATATGATATAATAAATAAATTTATAAAAAGTCATTTTAGTCCCAAAATTTTTAAATAATATTTTTTCTTCTTTCTAATTTTCAAATACATAATAACAACTTAAGATAATACCTCGATACATAATAACAACTTAATATAAATCCTTTGATTCGGGTGGAAAAGGAGGCAAGACTAGTTGCCATGCATGCTTGACAACCATCTAGAATTATCAATGAGACACATGGCCCTCGATGATGGTATAATGATTCGTGGGTGGCATAAATGGAAAAACCACAAATGCAGGTAAGCACATGGGAGAATCTATGGCTCTAGTATGATGGGATATGGAGGTGAAATGCATGAATTTGGAAATTTATCGTCTCCAGTATGATGGATTCCACTCGATGTATGCAGATATCTAGTTCTTATTCACAACATATATGGATCATATATTGTGTGGCTATGTGTCGTATCAATGCAGTATATGCTCCTTGGCTATTATGTTGTGTATTCTAAGTGAGCTCTTGTATTAGCATAATTTATGCTCCTTGGATTTCCTCAGAGTCCCTACCATGTTGCCTCAACAATGAGAAAAAAGTAGAAAAGGGGGTGGCGGTAGAAGGGTAACAATAGATGAGTTGTTCGACAAGGAAGTTCCATGGTCCATTCGTCAATAAATTGAGAATGAGGAAGAATCATTTCTCCTTTACCTCCAAGAACATGAAAATGAAACATGGTAGAGCAACCTTCTCTATACTCCACCAGGCCAACTGATCCTTATTTGAATGTGAAATTACTCTTGGGACGGGTGTATATGGTGCACAATCAGGATAGTTTATTTTCGCTCATGGTCATAATGGATATGAGGGAGGATTTGCATAACATCCACAACAAATCAAATGCCTTGGCCAATGATGTAAAAATTGCTATGCTAATGGAGATGCAATTGCAAGGGGGCATCCTTCTTCATCAACTTTTGTCTCAACCGATAAATCAAGCAGTTAATCTCAATAGTTCTTCTTTTCTGCTTCTGGTCAAGAGCTTCTTTTCTAGTTTTTATGCACAACATAGTTATGCATATTGAAAAAAATCATTTTGAGGAACAAAATCTAAGGATACAGACTCTATTAATCTTTAAAAAACTTCAAGGGTATGTTTACTCTGGTTTCTTGAATTGATTGGGAAGGATTCATACCCAAAAAACAGTTTTGTACTTTTTTTTTGCTTTGGTTATTTCCCACTTAACAATATTTCCTTTTGGTTAATTTGGTTTTCCTTAGGACAAACAGAGTAAGGGAACAACTCTATTTAAATTATGTACAATTCATTCTACTTGAGCAATAAAACAAGTCCAAAAAAAAAAATAAGTGATATTTTTTATTCTTTATAATATTTTTAATAAATAATCTAAAGTTAAGATAAATCTATACATAAATATTTAACAAGTAGGAAAATTATCTAAAGAAACATTATCTATGATCACTATCTAAACATGTATTTGGTATATTGGAATATTTAAGTTTTTTTCATATATAGGAATGATCCAAGATAATCATGTCCTAAATGTAATTTGTGGTGCTATTAAGCACAAGCAAAGGAAAAAATGCTCTAAGATGATTGTAATAAATAGTATAGGAAGCCTTTTGGTAAAAAGGAACAAAGGTTTGTGGTTATGAAAGTGTCAAACAAACATGAAGATATATGTTTTGAATTTTTTATAAACTAGTAATTGCACCTCGTAGTGTAATAAAAGAATGTTGGTTTGTAAGTAAAGTAAGGATATTTATAACTTAGAGGATATGGATGCGATGGGATCAGCAGGTGCAACATTGAATTGAACACCAAATCCGCATGGAAGTAGCATGTGCAGAACATATTCGCATTGAAAATGGTTCAACTTTGAGAATGTACATACTACATCTTTCTAATCGTCAGAAAATGTATTTGATGACTGTAATTAAACATAAGGGAAATCATGAAAATTTTGTAAAATCTTCATTTTACATTGTTCAAATGTCATTTCATTTTACATTGGGATTTTGTTGTTGTTGGAATCCTTGTACAAAATTTAATAAAATATTCATTTTACATTGTTCAAATATCATTTCATTGCAAAAATGGTTAAAACTTTCTCAAATATTCCTAATCCAATTATGTCATTCCAACTATGTATACCTAGAATTCTATCAACTAGCATTTGCACCAAGAGGTGCAAAGGAACGTCAAGAGGATAAACATATGGAAAGTGAAAAGTAAGGTTAAGTTATTAAGAATTTATTTATATTAATATTATAAAAAATTATATTTCATGCAAACAACAGTACATTGCAAAATAGGGAAACATAATTACTAAAAAAATAGAGAATACTAAAAATGGAAATATATAATTAAACGATATAGGAAAAATGAGATATTATAGCATATAGAGGACATGTGTTGTTGTTTTCCATAAGAAATATACTACAATTGATTTTGCAAGAATTCCAGTCTAGCATTTGTTCTATCACTGTCTCGTGAAAGGGCAACAACCTTTTCCCTTTTACAAATTCCCAAGTTTTCTTTGAATATTTTGTTTTAAAAAAATGTTGCATTTGACATATATATAGTTATGCATAGTCCATTGGAGAAGTTGCAAAAAAGGACATGATAATCAAATAAAACAATTTTGACAAAATACTTTTGAAATGCAAGTTGAAACTGATAATGCATAATAAATATGCAAATGTTCCTTGATGTCAATGTTTTTTTTTTGCAATGCAATGCAAAAATATATTGACAGAAGTAATGCAAAAAATATAAAAACAATACCTTTAGCTAAAAATCATTTGGCAATTGCTAAGAAGAGGCAATGCATGGTACAAAGTAACAATTGAAATAATAGAGTGAATGAACCTTGTCCCATCAGCAGTATAAGCCACTGTAGTGCACCAATGACTATGAACATCGTAAGCAACCCTTGAACCCATCAAATAATATTTCCTAATAAATCTGTGTAATCTGCAAACACCACAATTCCCCTCACCACAAAATTGTATATCGGAAACCTTGAACCCAAGTTCCCTTAGCTAATAATTATTGTTCAAAAAAACTGAGAGAACCGCGGGGATTTTATAAATGATATATATGAATACCTACCATATAGTTCAAATTCTACCATGATATTGATTGTGGACAGTGAATGAAGTTAATACTTTGAAGGGGACAAGCTTTAGGTTTAAGATATAATGATCTCTGGTGCTGCAATAAAACATAGTTAATTAGTTGCTTATCCAAGTAAAAATAGAAGTGAGTCTACTAGTTCATTGTAAAAATATGTAGAGAACATGAAATAAAACACAATATGATCAAATTTATATGTAATATTTGTACATAGCATAAAAGAACAACGAGTAATGAGTGACAATGTAAAGAGTCACTTGTATGAATTGAAAGGAATCAAGGCTTGCATGTTTGAATTTTGAATGAGGCAATTTATGGTAATTCCAATTGTTCTTGCGTTTGCAAAATGCAAGGTCTATAAAATGATGGAACAACAAAAACATGAACAATTTAATGAGATTCGAAAATTTAAATAAGTTCCTTACCATGGTTCACATGTCAGACTGAATAGAGTATGACTTCCAACTTGTAACAAGTCTCCAAGAGCAACCTTTCATTCCACCCCTTGGACATAAACTTAAATGTGTAAGAATGACTCTATGATGAATTTTCTATTTTTGGGAAACACCCACAAGACCAAACAAACATTGCTTTGAAGTATGACTGGGAACATCTAGACTTGTTTCAAAGCAATCAGATGTTCAATTTTTTTGACAATTAGATATTGGTTTTGTTTTGTATTCTAAGCTGATATGTTTAAAAAGGATTTAAGTAGATAAATAAAAAAATTGTTTCACAAGAATAGTACTTGAACCAGAAAAGTACATTAGAAAAGTGTAGATTTGGAAAAGTAAAAGATAATTTTCATCTCTTTCAACTTTGTGACTTTCAAATACAAATATGATAAATTACTTCGTGAATTGGGACCTTCCTTATATTCAGAAAGTAAGTTTTCATAACAGTCTATGCCTCTTAGGCAAATTAACAAATGAAGCAAAAGACACCCTTAAATGAGGGTTTGTACATACCTGAGAGAGAGAGAGATAGGAAAAGATCAAAGGTAGGATTACACAGGTAGAGCAATAGGTACAACAACCAAGAGGAAATATGAACATTTTAACCAAGACAGTAAAAGGGAGAAAGACATATTACAACACTTTTATTTAAACAAGGGCAGTCTCAAAACATAATAAAAATACAAGTGCTAAGCAGAACGAGCATTACAAAATATAGTAGTAATGACTTTAAGTTAATAGCAAAGATCAAGGCAGTACCAGGAGGAAACTTTATACCTTTTTTTGCAACCTCTATATTTGTTGGAACATATATTAATCATATAGTTGGCTGAATCTCTTCAATTGTTGTTGCAATGTTTATTGGGCCTTTTTTTCTTTGTTTGGAGTAGATGTCTCATTTTGAAGACAACTTCTCATTGAAATAATTGCACCTTCTAACTATTAAGTCACTCGTTGGAGACTTAAGTCATCAAATACCGCATTTGCAGGTCATCCATATTGCAGAGCAATTTTAGATACTTGCTTCCATTGTTTCATCTAGTTGTTTCATCATTTTTGTAACCTCAAAAAAGGAATGCACGGTTTAAGAAGTATGTTAAAACTAGGTATATTACAACTTAGATAAATAGTGACAGGCCTTGACCATTAATGGGCTAGTTATTATTAACAACAATAGCCACAAAATAAATGCATGGCCTCTAGTAAAAATGGAAAATGACAACATGGTTCATATAAACTCCGAAGAAAAAACTACAATGGACTTTGCAACATTACACAATAGACAGTAGGTCATGAAGCAAGATGGACCGTGAAGTAGAAAATGGGAAAACCACACTGAGGTTACCAAATAAGGTTGCATCAAAATCCAGGTAACAAGACTCCAGCCAAAACACGTAATACATCTGTACAGAGCCATTTTTCGAGCTGTCAATCATGAAGCCTGTAATATGGAAAAGAACATAGGCTATAAATGTAGACGTACACATGATGGACTGTAAATAAAAAAATGGGAAAACCACACTCAGTTTACCGAATATGGCGCCATTAAAACCCAGTTAAAAAACACATGTCAAAGAACGCTAGACACCTTTCCAAATGCCCGAACACGTGCAGGACCGACCCTCAAGCAATAAACGGAGGCAATAAGTAGGCATCGAAACCAAGTTAACTGACCGAACACGTGGAGGACAGACCCTCGAGCGAAAAATGGAGGTAATAAGTAGGCATCGAAACATAGTTAACAAAACCCCTGTCAAAACATGCAATACAACTGTCCAATTGACCAAACATGCGTAGGATGAACATGGAAATCACAAGGTCTATCACTGCGGGATAAACCTCGATGCAACAAACAGGTTTTGCAACAACATAATGACATGGAATTTATAAAACAATCAATATGGGAAATAGTTTCTTTGACAATTAAATAAGAGTCAATGTGTTATATGTTTTAGAAGAGGAAAAGGAATCAACTTTCAAATAAGGCTTTGGTGGGAACTTAAAGAGCATAGTATAATTTAGACAAACAGGGGGAGGCATCAAAAGGGCTTGCCTACTCATGAGTTAAAAAAAAGAAAGGAAAAGGAACCTTTTCCCTATGAAAAAAAACAATTAAGAACATAGTTCACATAGGTATTGCTTTCCTTGAAAAGAGTAAGAAGGCCACGTATTACAGTAAGCATATAGGGGTTTTGGTGGTCATTTACAGGGAATTTAAGAAATTACACCAACAGGGCCAAGCCTCAAGAAGATCTTTCCTACTCACCAGTAACAATAAAAACTAAAAAAATTAACCTCTGCCCTATGGAACCAAATAAACAATGAACAACACAGTTAAAAAAGGCTTGCCTTCCTTGAACATCTTAATCAGACCACATATATACAACAAACATGTCGGGAACAATTGAAAGCGATTATGATATTTGTAGATTGGGAAAACCGTTTGCAAATTTTATTCGCGTTGTTTAAGGGTTGATATTACGAATGGACAAAACACACTAATAGAACCCCTATCAAAAAACGCTAATAGAACCCTTGTCAAAACACGTTAGACACCTTTTCAATTGCTCGAACATGCACATGACTAAATCTCAAGCAAGAAACGAAGGTAATAAGCAGGCATCGAAACCCAATTAACAGAACCATTGTCAAAACAAGCAATACACCCGTCCAACTGCCCAAACATGTGCAAGACGGACCCTTAAGCAGCAAACATAGGTAATAAGCAATAAAGTACAATGTTGGGAACAAGTGTTGTAATATGTGAACACTTGTTCCCAATAAAGTACAGTGTTGGGAACAAGTGTTGGAATAAAGTACTTGTTCCCAAAATTTGTTTAATCTGTAAACACCACAACGCCCCTCACCACAAAATTTTATATTAGAAACCTTGAACCCAAGTGCCCTTAGCTAATAATTATTGTTCAAAATGGCTATGAAACCCCAACCATAGAAGAAAAACTAAGAGAACTGTGGGGATTTAATAAATGATATAGATGAAAGCCTACCATATAATTCAAGTTCTACCATCATATAGACCAATGACAATGAATGGAGTTAATACTTTGAAGGGTACAAGCTATAGGTTTAAGATACACCTGTCCAACTACCTGAACACACGCATGACAACTTCATCTGCCAGTTTTCCAATCCTTTTAATGTTTCATGAATGCTCATTTACCACTTTAAGCTTCTTACACACCAAGCCCCTATGAACCATTCTTAAATGTAAACTAAATCTAATATAATTGTTCAATAAATTACCAGAGAACATCATATACCGAAGATTAGAAGGGAACAAACAACATAGCAAATTAAGATACAATGTTTAGCAGTAATAGGTTATTTCACAATACAATAATAGTCTATATGTTACACATTTTAGAACAGGAACACAAATCAACTTTGAACTGGGATGGGTAGGAATAGTAGATCATAGAAGAAGAGGGTGCGGTAGGGTTAAAAGAAAAGGGTAGGGTTACACAATTAAGGTGGGTGTTAGCACATATGATGAACAAATAAGGGTTAACAAAAGAGAAAGGATAATCACCATAAATCAAGGAATGATAAACGCTTATCACATTGCAAAATGAAGGATGTGCCAAGAAGGTGGGGATAGAATCCATTTTATCTCACTCTCAAATGTACAAGTGTTTAATACACTAATTAAAACTTCTATCAGCACCATATAAGGAAGGTCAAAAGTACATGTTGGGAACAAGTGTTGTAATATTCATAGTATCAACTGTCACAACCACCAGTTTTTTTTTGTTTGCTAAAAGCATATAAATGTATTTGCATTGATAAAACAAAAAAAAATCTATTTTCAAGGTTTATAAATTTCTTCAAATAGGAAAAAACATATGAGAATAGTACAAGTTTTCCAATGTAAAGAAGTTTATGATATGAAGAGATAATTTAGTGTGCATGATTATAAAAATTTATTAAAGCACATGAGACAAATTATTTATATCCATGAACCAACATACACATTTCACAATTGCAAAGTCAAAGAAACAGTTGAAGATAGCAATAGAAGCAAGCATGTATTTTCTTATACAAGCACATGAGAGAAGCCATTTATAGCTATAATCCATTAACCACATTTGCTTATTGCAAATAGAAATAAACAATCGAACATGGAAAGATAATTGAGCATGATTTTTTTTAGCTATGAACTTTCAAGAATGTTAAATATATCTACAAAATCATATTCCATAATAAGAAATAAAATCATATAGAGTTAGAAGGTCTTTTTTTTAACACATTGTGAAATAAAATTATAGTAAAAGAAATAAGTTGTAAAGGGATCTCAATGGGAGAGATGACATATAAAAAGTGGAAGAGTATAAGTTGCTAGAAAAAAAGACACCAAAACAAAGTAAGTAAGTGTCTAGAATACTAAAATGTACAAGTAAAGTACAACTCAATCATATAGACATGTTGATTGATGGTAGGGGAAACACCAAGTACAAGAGATTGAAGGACCAATATCTGGATGTTGTAGCAACAAATCTTGTCGTATATACTTGACTGTATCTCTTTCATGTATATCCATAAAACATTGAAGACGTTTCTTCAATATAGAGAGCAACTTTGTCGTTGGGAATATGCAATTAGTTAGAAGCAAAGTCGATGCTTCAAAGCATGTTTCCATCTGGTGCAATGCTTTTATATGCTCGTCTATTTGTTGACAGTAGTATGAAATTTTGCTAGGGTATGCTAAGTCTAGCTCTGTTTTGCAACAAGAAAAGTGAACACGTTGAATCATGCCTCTTAATTTAAGGATAAATTGAATTGTTGGCCGAATATAATTAATTGGAAGAAGAGAGGATGATTTCAAGTATGTTTGTTTCTCTTGTAATGCTTCCCTTTGTTCCTTAATTTGTTGATAGTTATACGACAATGTACTAAAACATGGCATAGTGAAATCTGTTTGACAACTGGAGCAAAAGAAGACATAAAAGATGTTGTAGATTTTGCATGTTATAAACAAGAACAAATATTTAGTCACATACCAAGTTCGCTTGTTTGAGAATAAAATTCAATTTTTTAGAGTAAGAAAACATATACACCTAATACAGCATGGACATGTCAAAACAGTAAACAATAACACATTAAAGTAGATGAAAGCAAATTTTCATTTGATGCTAACAATGGAACATGTGATACAGTGGTTAATTTCTATGTTGAATTGAACCAATAAATGGTGAAACATATAAGTAAATTATACATCTAAAAAATAAACATGTTCTATTTCTTTTGCAACTGTAGCAATACATTCGATAATGGGAACAATATAAGTGTGAACAATAAAAAAAAGTGTGTTGATGGCAAGTACATGTCTATAGCAAATAGAGTACATCCTTAGAGCAAAGAAATGCAAGCTTTAAGCAAAATGTGCTTGTAAAGACTTTGAAGCAATTACGGATTTCTCTTGTTTCCTACATTGGACATAGGGATTGTCTTGCATTCGAGAGTATCTAGAAAAGGAGAAGACTGGAGATATGCGAATGTCTGAAAGAGATTTAACTCTTTATATTGCAGTGAATGTAATCCCTGTCTGTCAATGTTTCCAATATCTACTGTTGCATTTTGTAGGGTCATACCTCATGCTTTATGAATTATTAAACCCCATGCATATGAAGTGGTAGTTTCCTATGTGACCCTCTTGTTATGGGAGATATGGGAACGCAATTAGGATTAGAAGCATTCCATGGGGGTCCTTTGTAGTGGAGGAATTCAATAACAAAAAAGGATAGTAAGGTATGTGGTTGATTGTTGGAGTTGTAGACAATGGCAATGATTTTGCCAAGCGATCTATTAAAACTTAAAAAGGCTTGTCTCAACCCATAAATTAGCAGTTAACATGACTTGTTGACCAATAGAAAGAAGGACCTTCAAGGGAAATTGTTCATCATCTATGGCTTGGCATACATGTTGATTCCTTTGTTCTACAAAGAAATGTGCAATTGGCATGTTAAGGTGTTTTAACATGTGTTTGTTTTGCAATGCAACAGAGCTATTAGTGGCATACAAGTGGGTGGAATGTTCAAATGAATAGTTCTCTGCATGTTAAAGGGATGAGGTTGTTCTTATCATTAGGAGTGCCCAATATTCAAGAGTCGGTGTTGCATTTCAAAGGTTCAATAAGAGTTGGAAAAAGGCAATTTGAGAAGGGCTATCTCCTTGTTGGCGAAAAATGGTTGACAACATAGCAAAAGTGTAAAATGTACACCAAAGAGCATTGCCAAGGGACACACCTGTATACATGGGGATGTCCTTTACAGGATAAAATTGACCAAAATCACCAAGAAGGATAATGGAACAACCACCAAACAATACTGTACATTGCGAAGGAAAAGCTTCACGTTAACAATTTTGGGCCAATAAAGCTCATTTCATCAATGAGAATATATCGGATATGGCATAGTTCTTCTTGAAGGTTTGAAATGGATTGGCCTTCAAGAGGGTGCATTTAAACAATGGGTATTCAAAGAGCATAATGTATTGTAAGTGCATGTATGTTAAAGGAAACAACATCGGTTGGAGCAAGGAGAAGAAACTGGGAGGGATTTTGTCCAGATGAATTTTGGAGTGCAAATTTCAAGCGAGAAATGAGGTAAGATTACCCAGTTTCTGTAGTACCTTGAATGGCCATTTTGATTGGGGTGGGTATTGTAGTGTTTCTAAAGTGGGAAATCACAATATCAAGGGATATGCATTGTGTGGGAGATAAGGAATAAGGTGAATTGGAAAGCGAAGAGGTGTCTTCGTGTAGGTGCGTGGACAAGCGATTGAAGTCAATGAATTATATGGTTGTTTCATGCAAATGTGTAGGGATATTGTTATGTGTCCAATTGTGATTTTTGTCAAAATCATGATGTCTAGGAATTTCAAGGTCATCAATATGCATGTCGTTGCTAGGGTGTATTTGATAAATAAGTTCCCATTTAACCATGGTATGGGGCAAGGGAAATGGAATTGTATCAGAGGTTGAATCATCAAATGGAGTTGTAGAGGGCTCTTCTGGTATGTGCTCAACATGCCATACAACATACATGTCTTTAATGTGATTCCAATGAGAAGTAATTTCAAAAATTGTGGTTCCAATATCACCAGGGAGGGCACAAAAAGGTCTGTATAGAAGAATCTCGCTCCAACAAAATGGTTCAAAAGATGAAGAATCAACGGGAGGAATGGAAGTGAATTGCGAAAATACTTGAACAATCTTGCGACACGAGTTTAGTTTCCATGGAGTTTTTTTCCTACGAGGTGAGAAATACCAAGAACGAGCAGCTNCAATGGCAGGGGTCTTTGCAGATATGCAAAAATTAAGGGGGGGGGGGTTGGAGGGGTGTTATTTGTGTCATTAAAAACACGACGGAAAACACTTTGTCTCACATTCAAGGAAAAAAATGAGCGGTTGCAAAGGACAAGATGGAGTTTTTGGAGCATGTGGCAAGTCTCTTGTGCATTGAAGTCTCGTTCTGTAATTGTTTGTGCTAGGAATCACCTTATTGGTTTATGAACAAGGTCGTCAATTGGTGTTGCATGTGCGATTCAAGAGAGAATAACA
Organism: Pseudotsuga menziesii; assembly: GCA_001517045.1. Classification (NCBI taxonomy): domain Eukaryota; kingdom Viridiplantae; phylum Streptophyta; class Pinopsida; order Pinales; family Pinaceae; genus Pseudotsuga; species Pseudotsuga menziesii. The sequence goes on along the minus strand of LPNX010986451.1, from coordinate 1,234,046 downwards.
TGGTAGCTTTTTATTTTGGCTCTACTTTTGATGCATACTTTGAAATGTATTTGAGGACAACATGCCTAGAAATAACAGGTTGGCAATCAATATTAGCCCTCCATATTGAAAGCATGGTTGAGTTGTGAATATTTAGAAGGGAATCATTTCTTGCAGGATTGTAGGTTTTATGTCCATTTGCATCAATGAACAAGGAAGAAGTAGCTTGTAGTTCAAAGGGGAAACCATAACGACATTTAAGAGATGTTATTTTTTTACGAAGGCAAGTTGATTATGAAAATTTTGTGTGTCTTTGAACACAATTTACAAGTTCTTCATATTCAACCAAGTGGTTTGATGTAAGTATGGATGGTGATCGAAGATTTCATGGATCATTTATAGTAGGTTGATGGAACCCAGAGGTGTACAAGTGATTGGAATGAGGGTTCTAGGTTGTAACATATGTATCGAAATAATGTTTTGCATCTTCAAGTGCACAAACATATTCCCAGTCCAATGTGTCGATATTTGGTGCATCTTCCAACCAAATGAAACCATGAATGTGTATGGATCCCCTATTTTACCATTCATACCAACATGGGAATAAAAAGAATATGTTAGAAAGAAGGCCTTTTCGAAGCACATATTCAAGGAATATTTTGAATCTATTATGCATGTATTGTGATGTAATATGTGGGTTGGATATGATGTTGTGAATATTCCATTGATGCTGTTGATATGAATTGGAATGGCGTTGAGTAGGAATTAGAGCATGCAAATCCGACCATTTCATGTTAGCTGCGCTAAGGGTGAAGAAGAAGGTTGATATACCTTGTTCATTGATCATAATTGTGAGTTCATCTCTACTTTTGTTCCAATACGAACATGTTCCATGAAATGTATACCAAAACCGCACGTCCCTTTCAATGATATTATCATTATGTAGGTCTTGCAATTGATTGACAAGCTCAGGTATTGTGGGAGGCAGTGTATCTTGAAGGTTACGTTTGATAAAAACATAAGCAGTAGCATGACTTCAATGCCGCATAATGAGATTGTATATGTAGTAGAGAAAATGAGGGTTTTGGCCAAATATTTTGTCATGATAATGAATGGGGTGAAGTGTGTAATGTCCCTTTTTTGAATTTTTATTAAAATGCTGAATTTTCCAATTGTTCACAATTTTTTCTCTTGACTAGTCTTAGTGTCTTGGTCTCCAAATTGGCCCAATTGTTTCCAAATATTCAGATAAGGTGTATGAATGATATAATAACTTAATTATTATGTTAAAGTATGTATTATGGCTCTCCAATCACTTCTTAAAGTTTTTACTAAATCATGAACAAGATAGATGATTTTATTAACAATTTTGGGGCTCAAATCCCCCCCGGGCAATTGCCGGAATGGCCTCCCAAATGTACAGAAACCCACTAAAATTATCAAATTGATGCAATTTATGTGTATAGGAAATAAACAGGGACTAATATGCTGAACCAATCAAACTCCCATGGTTATTAGCACTTCCTTCAATCAGATATATAAAAACTAGTTTTGAACCCTTGGGGAAATGAGATGCAATTTAATCCAATGCTTATGGAATTCGATCGAATGGCCACAAAATATAAGTTAATGAATATTAAACCTCAGATATTATTCAGTGACATTCCATTCATGCATGAATAATCAATAATTTACACATCCATTCAAATCTACCAATATTATAAGAGTTTGCAACAAAGAAGTGGGAAATGGCATTGTTTCTTTATTACTGATCAATAATACATAAAATATCTTGGCATTTTGACCCGATAACTTTCTGCACAGATATATCATAGTATTTACATCATAATACAAAATTCTGGAGCAAGAGGAGCTCCCTCAAAAATATAAATGGCTCACCAAGTGCGCCTCACTCCACCGGGCAGAAATATGGTGAAAGAATGTGAGATGGGAGGGGGAATGAGATGAATCTTGAAGTGTCCATGAGATAATGTAGATGAAATTGTATATTATAACTCCATTAAATCTCATTTAAAGACCTGATTTTCCTCTCCAATCACCAATTAGGATGGGAATCTTTCACCCTCGAAATTGGCTCAAGCATGAACTAGTCACTCACTAGCTCTCTCTCTTCACAACAAAAAAATTTCACAACTGATAAAAAATATCCTTATAATTGCTGTTACTTGTATTTTATAAACATTAATTGTCTCCTCATATTTCAAATACATCCATAAACCAAAGCCAAGTCAAATTGGTGTGGCTGCTCATGCTATGCCATGTGACCTCTCTCTTCACCTTCCATCTTCTCCCAAATTGAGTAGGAACCCATTGGGCTTCTCCAATTCACATGAGAGCTCTATTGGATGCTCTATTTCAACCTGATATGTTAGATATGTCAGATTTCAGCCTTTATATCTGACTTGTGTCATAACTGTCATACAATCTCCATCATTGGTGTCATAGATGTCATAAGTGTAAGGGGAATCTAGCCAAGTGTCCATGAAACTCCCCATTTAGATATTCCTTGCTCATATAAGTTACAATTCATCCAAAATTAGACCTATTAAGTATATGGAAAAGTATATTGACCTTATAATCCATCCAAAACATGAGGCTTTCCATATATTTGAGATTGCAAGAGGTGGATGCCATTTAACATAGGAATTCGAGCTTGAGTGGGCCCCATATTCTCCATATGTCTCCATTTTTCCTAGCCATTTTATTCTTCACTTGCATTCATTTAATTGAACTTATTAAATAAATATTTTATTCCTTCTAATGTCTAAACATCATGTATTAGCTCCCTTATTAACTTCCCAATGTTTCCACCCAACCTAGGGAACTAGTAGGATTGATGGAATTTTCCCACTATGCAATTATTTTAAAATGGGGACATTACAGTCCTCCCCACCCAATATTTCTTGTCCTCAAGCAATTTCAAATTTGGATGCTGCAAAAATTTCTCCTCTTCCCATGTGGCATCTTCACTTGGTAGGTCCTTCCATTGCACCAAGTATTCTTTGATTGTCCTGCTCCTCAATCTTCTCTCCCTTGTCTTCAAAACCTTTTTCGGAATAAGTGTGAGCTGTCCTTCATAATAAAAAGGAGGGAGTGTATCTGAAATGAAAATTTTCTAACCAATATATTTCTTGAGACAAGAAACATGAAATACAATATGAATCTTACTCCCTTCCGGAAGTTCCAACTCATATGCTACTTTAATTGTCTGGATCACCTTGTAGGGCCCATAGTATCTTGGCCTTAACTTTGATGATCCATTCTTTTTGAGAGATGGTTGTTTGTATGGATGCAACCTCAAATACACTAAATCATCAACCTGGAAAGTCCTCTCCTCTTTGTGTTTATCTGCATATTGTTTTTGCTGATTTTGGGCAACCTGCAAATAGTCTTTTAAAAGCTTTAAAATTTCTTGGCTTTCTTCCACCCAATATTTAGATTTTGGAGCTCTAATATCACCAAATACCATATCATAAAATGTAAGTGCATCATAACCATATAATTCTTTGAAAGGAGACATTCCTATCGACATGTGAAAGGTGGTGTTGTAGCAAAAGTTACCCAAATGTAGCCATTTTGTCCAAGCTTTCTGATGTTCTCCCACATAGTTTTGGAGGTACCCTTCCAACCATTTGTTCACCCTCTCTGTTTTTCCATTAGTTTGGGGATGGTAGCTTGTACTTGGAGTCAACTGAGTGCCCACCAATCTGAAAATTTCTTGCCAAAAGCACTCATGAATCTACCATCTCTATCACTCACAATGCTCTTTGGGAGCTCATGCAATCTGAAGATTTCTCTGAAAAAAGGTCAGCCACTTGTGCAGCACTAAAAGAGGATGTAACAAAAAATAAATGAGAAAACTTATTCAATCTATCCACTACCACATATATGCAATCCTTGCCCAAATATTTGGGCAAACCGGTGATGAAATCCATCGATATACTGTCCCATTTTTGCTTTGGAATGGGAAAAGGTTATAGTAACCTAGATGGATATGTGAGTTATGATTTCTTTTGCTGACATACCTTACACTAATTCACATACTTTTGAACATATTCCTTCATCCCCTTCCAATAGAACCTTTGCCTTATTTTCCTATAGGTTTTGAAGATCCCTGAATGGCCTGCTAGTGGGGAATCATGTGCATCCTGCAAAACTTTGTACTTAAGCTCTTAATCTCGAGCTAAATAAATTATTCCCTTATAGTATATCATCCCCTCCAAAATTATATATTTATAATATCCCATGAGTCCATCTAATGCATCACAATCAAACTTATCTTTGGCATATTCAACTAGTAGCATGTCCTTCCAATTTTTAGCAATGGCCATGAGAGAAAAATAGGGTTTTCGAGATAATGCATCTGCTAAAATGTTATTCTTTCCTTTCACATATTCAATATCAAAATTATAAGCTTGTATATTTCTTATCCACTTTTTTTTCCTTTCATTTAGATCCTTTTCGGTAAGGAAGTGAACAAGAAACTCAAAGTGACCATAATGACATCGAAAAGCAGTCTTTTGCACATCTTCCTCCTTCATCCAAATTTGGTGATAACCACATCTAACGTCAATATTGGAAAATTACTTGGATCCAAATAGCTCATCAATCCTAGGAATAGGATATCTATTCTTTATGGTCTTCTTGTTTAAATCTCTAAATTCTATACACATCCTTAAAGTTCCATTTTTTTTCTTTACTAATACTACTGAAGAAGCATAAGGGCTAGAGTTTGGTATAATGAGTCCCAACTCTAAGAGTTTTTGAATGGAATTCTAAATATCATCTCTAAAATTCTTGGGATGTTTATAAGGTGGTATCTGAATGGGTGAAGTACCCTCCTCCAAAACCATGTTACGCTCAACCCCCCTATTAGGTCGTCTATCATGTGGAAGATCTCTGAAAACTTTTTCATATTTGTGCAGAAGTGTCTCTATCTCTTTTGGGTGTTTAAAAACTCTGATTTTTGGCTTGGGAGAGGTGACATAAAATTCAGTAGTCCATTCTACATCACCATGCCTCAATATAGATCTCATACTTTTGCAATTTACTACCTGTTTTGGGTAAGTGTGATGCCCTCTCACAACCCTTAGTGCACCTGTTGAATCTTGAAATTTCATTTCAGGAATTTGATAATTTACTGAATGCTCTCCTATATAATAAAAGCATTGCAATCCCAAGAATAAATTAGTATCAGAAACATAAACCACATAAAAACTATCAACAAAAGTATAGTTACCTATGGTGACCTGTAGCTTTGAATCCAGGTGTTGCATTGCATTGTGTTGTGACCTGGGATGACAACTGTGAAGCCATCAAATGGTTCACTTGGTATTTTCCTTTTCTCCACCATCTCTGCATCAATGAAATTATGTGTAGCTACTCCATCTACCAAAACTGAAGCTCTGTGTCCCAATACCACACCCTTGCATTGAATAGTGTGATAGCGAGGCACTGCTGAAAGTACTGCCATTCTTGCTTTGTCCAGTGAGGGATGATTTTCTTCTTGTTTTTTTCTTCAGCTATTGTCTCATATGTATCCTCATGATATGAAATGTTTTCTTCTTCATCCATACCCCCCTCATACTCATCATTATCAGAAAATACTTCTATGCATTGAGCTTTTCCTTTAGCACATTTTTATCCCGGTGTCCATGGTTGGAAGCATGTAAAGCACAATCTTTTCCTTCGAAGTTCATCCCTGTTTTGTACTTATTTCTTATTATTTTCATATGTATCTCTTTTCCAACTCTTCTTATCAGGTGCATCCTTTTTCCAAGGCTTTCTTTCAAATCTGGATTTAGGCTTGGGAGGAAATATTGTTCTAGGGAGCACATTTTGAAGCTCTCTAGTCAAGCTCATTGCATTATTTAAGTTAGTAGGCTTGTGGGATTTGACCAAACCTTTTAAGGACTCTGCCAAACCTTCATTAAAAATAAATACTAACTTTTCCATAGATACATCAGCCACCTTAACTGATAATCTTTGGAATTCTAACATATACTCAATAGTAGTCCCTACCTACTTCAATTGTGATAGTTCTTTGAAAGACAATTCTGGATCTTTTTGCTCAAACCTTTCTAATACCCTGTCAAAAAATTACCCATATGTTTTGACCTGATAATGACCAAATGTTTCAGGCCATGGAACCACCATTCATTGGCATCTCCCTCCAAGTGCAAAATAGCCATTTTTAAAGCATCTTCTTCCACCATTGGATTCAGCTAGAAATACACATCCAATTTCTGCACCCAAGTGTTAGCAGAGCTTTGAGATGAACCATCAAAAGTAGGAAGTGGCACTTTAACTATGGAACAATTCAATTCTTTGTTTTGGTATAGAGACCTATTGCCCTCCTTCTTTCTGAATTTTTTTGTCATAGTGAAGTACTGTTCAAATGTTATACTCCTCCTACACTCTTCATCCAATTTAGCCCAATATTTTGTTATTGTATCAATTTCAAATTGAATGTTAGTATCTTCTTTGGGAGTAATAAATTGAGGTGCAGTAGGCCTTGGTGTGCTCTGTAAATCATGTGGTCTATTATGAGGTCATGTTTGTGAGAAAATGTGCTCACCCATTGTCTTCTTTTCTGTTGATTTTGAACTACCACTATCTCTCGTTATCCCTTTGCTTCCCATTTGACTGGCTATCAATTCGAATCCTTTTGTTATCTGTTGGTACATGAATAATATATTTTGGTTCATTTATTCAAACAAAGGTCTTATAATTTGAATATACTCCATTTTCTCCTTAGTGCGGTCTTCTCCCTCGTGAGCCATAGTTTTAGTCCAAGGTGCCCTTTTTTTCCCAATTCTTTTCCTACAAGCCGAGCACCTTCCAATTCAGATTATAAGGATGATGGTTTATTAATTTGAATCCTATTTAAAACCTTCAGGTTCCAATACCATGCTCTGATACCACTTGTAATTTTCCTTTTTTTATTTTTTATTAAAATGCCCAATTTTCCATTTTTTCACAATTTTTGCTCTTGACTAGTCTTAGTGTCTTGGTCTCCAAATTGGCCCATTTGCTCCCAAATATTTAGAGAAGGTGTATGAATGATATAATAAATTAATTATTATGTTTAGGGATGTATTATGGCCCTACAATCACTTCTGCAAGTTTGTACTAAATTCTGAACAAGATAGATTATTTTATTAGCAATTTTGGGGCTCAAATCCCCCCCGGTAATTGCCGGAATGGCCTCCCAAATGTACAGAAACCCACTCTAATTATAAAATTGAGGTAGGGTATGTGTATATGAAATAAAAATGGACTCATATGATGAACCAATTTAAATCCCATGGTTATTATCACTTCCTTCAATTAGATATATAAAAACTAGTTTTGAACCCTTGGGGAAATGAGATGCAATTTAATCCAATGCTTATGGAATTCGACCTAATGGCCAAAAAATTTCAGTTAATGAATATGAAACCTCAGATATTTTCAGTGATATTAAATTCATGCATGAATAATAAATAGTTTACACAACCATTCAAATCTACCAATATTATAAGAGTTTGCAACAAAGAAGTGGGAAATGGCATTGTTTATTTATTACTGATCAATAATACATAAAATATATTGGAATTTAAACTTGAAAACTTTATGAAAAGAGAGAGAAGATTATTTACATCAGAATACAAAATTCTGGAGCAAGAGGATATCCCTCAAAAAGATAAATGGCTCACCAAGTGAGCCTCACTCCACCGGGCGAAGATATGGTGGAAGAATGTGCAATGGGAGGGGGAATGAGCTGAATCCTGAAGTGTCAACAAGATGATGTAGTTGAAAATGTATATTATAAATCCATTTAATATCCTTGAAATTCCCAATTTTTCTATCCAATCACCAATTAGGATGGGAATCTTTCACCCTCGAAATTGGCTCAAGCATGAACTAGTCACTCACTAGCTCTCTCTCTTCACAACAACAAATTTCACAACTGATCAAAAAGATCCTTCTCATGGTTTATACCTATATTTTATAAACATTAATGGTCCTCAGCTTCCAAATACATCCATAAACCAAATCCAAGTCGGAATGGTGTGGTTGTTCATGTTGTGCCATGTGGCTGCTCTCTTCACCTTCCACCTTCTCCCAAATTGAGTAGGAACTCATTGGGCTTCTCCAAATCACATGAGAGCTCTATTGGATTATCTATTTCGACCTAATATGTCAGCATTCATATCTGACTTGTGTCATAGCTGTCATAGAATCTCCATCATTGGTGTCATAGATGTCATAAGTGTAAGGGGAATCTAGCCAAGTGTCCATGAAACTCTCCATTTGGCTCTTCCTTGCCCATGTAAGTTACACCTCATCCAAAATTAGACCTATGAAGTATATGGAAAAATATATTGACCTTATAATCCATCCAAAACATTAGTATTTCCATATATTTGAGATTGCAAGAGGTGGATGCCATTTAACATAGGAATTCTAGCTTGAGTGGGTCTCATAGTCTCCATATGTCTCCATTTTTCCTAGCCATTTCATTCTTCACTTGAATTCATTTAATTGACCTTGTTAAATAAATATTTTATTCCTTCTAATGTCTAAACATCATTTATTATCTCCCTTATTAACTTCCCAATGTTTCCACCCAACCTAGGGAACTAGTAGGATTGATGGAATTTTCCCACTATGCAATTATTTTAAAATGGGGACATTACAAAGTGCATATTCATGCATCTCAACATGATGAATGCATGGTTGTTTAAGCATTTCAAAACCTGTAGGAAACAAGGTTGGAAAGGGCATTGAAAAAATTCGTTCTGTATTGTAGTCTTTGATAGGGAAGATGTCAATAGGGGGCCAATCAATTGAAGGCAGGAGTGGGCTATCTGGTATGTGCAAGAAATGCCTAATTTCCTCAACCTCAATTCTCGAATTTCTTTGTGTTGAAATAAAGGAGGAGGATTGTAATTCATAGGGTTCAAGCAAATTTGGTGATTGCATAGTAGAAGACGAGCTATGTTGATGAAATGGTGTATCACAGGTATTGACATAGCAAATAGAAGGGGAATGTCTATTGAATCAATATGAAAATAAGATAATGCAATTGGGTTAACTCGAACATCCTTGTAGTATGGATCGTTCACCATTTTGTATTCAAGAGAAACAAGAACACATGTTCGACTAACAAATAGTTCATATGGTTTGTTTGTAGGGTTGCATTTGCGAACAAAAAGGATGTCAAGGTTTGATATGAAATGGGGGAGGGATGTAGCAATATTGGAAATGTCTAGGGGGGATCAAATAATATGACCAAAATATTTATATTGACCACCATGGGCATGCGTGACTTGTAATATTGGGTTAGCACGACAAATGAGCATGTATTCAACTTGTGTAAGTATTTCAAGGATAGGTGGTCGTATGCTTGTGTCCATATTGTTTGCCAATGGAAATCAATGGCCTTTTCTTTCTAGAATACAATGAGAGCATGCATATGCACCATGGATTTTTTTTGTTGAAATGCCAGGGTAATATTCTATGCATATCGAGCATACATTGATGTGAGATAACTGGTCCAATTTTGTACAAAAGCATTGATGTGCATCATTAAGGGGGGTTTTGGATGGATTTAACATGGGGGATGGAAGGGATGGTGTGGTGGAAGGTTGGCCAAAAGAAAAAGAAGAAGGGATATCCATAGCTTGAAGAGCAGCTCTATAAGGAAGATGTTGTTTCTTGTTGTTTTTATTTTTGTTTTGTGCATATACAAGTCTTCTTCGTGCACTTGCTTGTTCATTGTCATGGTTGGGCATTATTCCTACAACAAAAGTGTAAACTTGTTACAAATCAAGAAGTTCTCATTGGTGGAAGGGACACGTTTTGTATATCTATTAATTGGAAAGTATATGGATATAAAACATGAGAGTTGAAGGAAATGTAAAGTAATTGCATATTGGAAAGCAACCGTGTAGGTTAAAAGTAACATTTAAGGGGTAAATATAATTTACAAGTACTAGCTTTCTAATTGTAAGAAAGCAAAAATATAAAAGAACAAAGTTTAGTATGACAAAGCATGTATGAAACAATTAGTATATAAGGCAATAAAATTAAGCCGCCATGGAAAATAAGCATTGCTAAAACAAAAAAATATAGTAAATGTAATAAAGGTTTTGAACAGAAGTTAGAGAAGTTGTTCTAAGAAAGAAGAGAAATAAGGAACTTATTTTATAAACAAACATAATAGTAAATTAGTATTGTATTCAAAAGTGACCATATAGATTGCATCTAGCATTTAAGTTCAAAATGGTAAGTGATAGTTTTCACATTGGAAGTATGAGAAAGCAAGTTAGATCAGCTGAAAGGGAAAACTATTGATGGAGTAAAAAACTAGCACTTCTATGTTGAAGCATGCAATAAGGATAACTTTGAGACTTGAGGGAATTATTACAGAAGATAATAAATGCATGGGTATGGAGTGCAAACCATTTGTGCAATTGGATGTTTAGGGAAGACAACAAAAAAGCTTTTAGGAAGGAAGAGAACCATGTGAATTTGTCGATGAATTGTCTTCAACCATCACAATTACAACCTTTAGGAATGTAGTTCAACAAAAGGTCTATGTTCCAACTGAAAGGGTGAAAAGTAATTGTTTGTTGCAAATATTGTGGGCTATTTCAGCAAGGGATGTTGGTTCAGTTGAGAGGAGGCACATGTATTTTGTAGAAACACCCATTAGTTGGTTTGCATCATCATCAAAATCTATGAAACCATAAATTTGTCCAGACACATCTTGCAAGTCAACTTTTAGTATATATCGATAGTCACATTCAAGAAACTCTCCATCACATTTACCGCAATGCCAAATGTTTCCAAATTTGTGGGAATTTTTTTTCATGCATTGTATGCCATCAACAAAAAGAGGGCATGCAAGGAAATTAAATTCATCCATGTTAAGATTTGTGATGGTTGCAATAACATAATACGAAATTTTGTTTTCAGAGGGCTCGAGATTTTATAGCTCATTGATGGTAATGCATTTGTGCAGGGCAGAATGATAGGCATTGAATTTTCGACTCAAAGATGGCGAGGCTTAACGGAATCCATTGTCATGAAACCATGTTTGGAGAAGGGAAATTTATTCAATATTTGGGTTTATAAAAAGAGTTGTGTTGGAGATAGTTCCAACAGTTTTCTCATTGAATTCTGTAACACAACCGCCTTTGATTGCTAAATCTAGAGGAGTATCTAAACCTCGAAGGTTAACAAGTTGGGTTCCTTCAATTTGGCGGTGTTTTCCCCAAATTTTTATGTCAATGTTGTAGCATGACATGTATCATAGTCCAACTATACATCGTACAACCTCTAAACCATCCCTTTTTCGTATAGTTGATGCAGGTGAAACATAAACTACAAGTCCAAGAAGGTCAACCATGGAATTGGCAAGTATAGTTTAGATGTCTTGAATAGATTTAAAGTGAAAGCAATGTACAGGTATCAAGGGGTATTACTATAAGCATGGTTGGAAGGTTGAGGAGGAACCTAGGAAAATATCGTGATGGATTTTGAAGTGATTGTATGTTGGATTAGATGTTTTGACTGTTCCATTTGAGACTATGTAGACCATTCCAATTTGTATTTGGTCGTATAAATAAATTTCCAATTCATTGAATGCAGAGATATGTATTTCATCGTGTGAAGCATTAACAAGGTTAAATCCAAACACTTTTCCAAGTCCTCATTGATTGTTATATTCATGAATGTTTGTCTTGGAAATGACTCGGCCTTGAATGCTCCAATATTCGTTAGAATAGGTAAGTGATGTGAATGGGATAGTCGATGCGATTAGGGAAGGGTTTGCATTTATCGAGGTAGATTTTGCGAGTGAAGGGGTGCAAGGTTCAAGTAATTTGGTGTCTAGAAGAGAGGAACTACTTTGCGAGGGAATTTCTATAGCTAAGTGGTAAGACAAAGGCTCTCCAATAATTGGTGCATCCACTGTGACAACCTCAAGCTCAAGCAATGTGATAGTCCCGCTAAAAAGAAGTATGTTAGAGAGGAATGGGGAAAAAAACATTTGATGCATCAAGGTTGTATAATCCATTAAGTGGGATTAAAAATAGAGGAAATGAATCATACATTACATTATGTACACCGTTGCATGTACACTGGGTGACTTTGATTATGGATCCTTCTTTCAGTTGGCCATCTTCTACACTATTATTATATATAATTGGAAGAAATGTCACATCCTTGGGAAGGCCATCTTAGATAGAAATCTAGAAGCGAACGATCGATGAGTTGAGCGAGTTCACTTGATTTAACGTAAGGAATTGTACTAGTGGGTAGAGGTTGAAAGCGCCATGGAGCAAGAGAGAAATAACATCTTCAGTTAGCATAGTCTCCATAAGGTGATTGTTGTTATTTCCCGTGGAGTGAAATAGGGCATGAAAAAAAAGAAGAAGTTAAATTGCAAATGATATATAGCTCATGAGGGCTAATTAGTTCACACCTATAAGTGTTGTTGAGTTTTTTTTTTCAATTTTTAAGGTAAATAGAATTTGTATTATAATTAGTGAGACTAATTAAGTAGTTGTATACTCATACAAGGAAGAACACAATATTGGAAAAGAATACAATGTGATGGCTAGACATTGACAATATATCTTGGATATCTAAATATCTAAAAAACATATGTATAGTATCCAAGATGTGTATGGATGCTTGGACATTGACAATAAATTACATTCAATTAAAATAAATGTGCATTATAGTATATGGAATCATCATAGTAAAGAACATAAATGGAGGGAAAAGCAATACAGGAAAGAGATGTCTATATATAGTATAGATATGAATATAGACAATGGTCATTGGATTTGAAATCCACAAATAGAAAGGGAATTTTATACATAGCAAGAAATAACTACAAATCTTATGTGCAAATAAAAATTTGCATCGTGATGTATAATGTAGTTCCCAAAAAAAGTACTTTATAATTTATTTGAAATTGTCACGTCCCCAACCCTCTACCTGGCGGAGAGGACGCGACTAACATACATCATCCTGGGAAAACTACTACGCCCCATGAACATCATAATAAAAATGCAGTGAAATAAAAAACATACATGTGCATATGTGTAATTCTGTTTGAGACATTTACCACCTTACACACTTATTTTGGTCAATTTGGCCTAGTTAAACCAGTATCCTAAGTTTTATTGACTTAATTGACATCAGAGGAGCACGATATGAAATCAACATGAGCACACCCACACCTACCTTCAGTCAAGGAGGCCAACTAAGCCTTCTCCTTCATTCGGGGAGGCTAACTGGAGCACTCCGGGGGTGATCTAAGTGTCATAAATGCACTTAATAGATAACTAATGGTTACAATAAGTTAGATAGAGTAGTGAAGGTGCCTCCACTCATTAAATTATTTATTTAATTAATATTTAATGAACTGGAGTCAACAGGGGCGCTTCCAACCACCTCTGATGGTCAGTTAGACTTCAATTAACCTCATCGGGGTTCATTGGAGTTAATGATGCACTAACACTTGTTGGTTGGCATGCAGTGACATGTGTCTGAGCTATTTCAATTAGACTCAGTCATCTATTACACTCCGACCTCAGTTAGGACTCAGTTGAGTCAATTAGTTTTTTGATCAGTGGTTAATTGGTGTGTTCACTATGGCTTATGGTCAGTTAAGCTAGACTCACTCATTCAATTCGAATGACCTCCTTGGAAATTTGAATTGTCTTGGCATTCATGCATCTTGCATGATCATTGTATTGTATTATCATTCTTTCATTTGATTATACAGAGCTGCAACTTCCATTGCATCACCATTTTGCCAATTTTATGCATATTTGTCTGTATTATTTGGGAGACCGTGTTTTCAGTTCCTAGACCACTGTGAAAAATTAATATGGTATCAGAGCTCACGATGGGACTAAGCTCAGATCTCTCAAAAACAAGGTTTTTTGATAGATCTTGCATGAAAAATTGAGCAAAAGCTCAAAATTCCAGCACTGCACTGGAATCCAAGGCTTACCACTTAATACCCCAAGTAAAGGAATTGTTGATCAAGCTTGCTTGATTAACTATGTTGGGTGTGATGAAAGCCTAAAATGTGCAGGTTGTCCGACCTTACGGTGCCCCTTTTGTTGTGATTTGCAGGTTGTCTTGACTCCGTTCAATTTCCATTCATGGAAAGGAGACATGGAGATCTAGCTACGTGCTAGAGGACTCTATAGGGTCACTATGGACACTGAAGAAGAGCCTACTTCTGTGAAAGACAAAGCTAGATTCTTGAACAAGAAAGATGAAGCATTCAGATTCTTGTGCCTCTCTGTTTCCCGGTATCTTCTTTTCCATCTCTCAGGATTGAAGACTCCAAAGGAAATCTGGGACAAATTGGAAAACCTGTATGGAAAACATGATGATTTGAGAGTATGCCAGCTTGAAAACGAGTTGATGTCTCTGCAGCCTTCCAATTTCGAGACTGTAAATGATTTTTTTAGAAAGTTCAAGCACATTGTCTTACTGTTGAAGCAATGTAAGGTGGAGAAGGAGGATGATCAGCTCATCCTCGCCATACTCTCCAAACTTGGAGCTGATTATTCGGTGTTTGTGTCTACATTCTGTGCGGGGAAGCTCACAACCCCTGGATGGAAGAAGCCTTCACTTAATGCCTTCATTGAGTCCCTAACAAGTGAACATGATAAGCTTGTCCAGATGGGGATCATCAGATCCTCCCATGATCAAGCCCTCCATGTCTCGGGGCCCAAAGATTTGAAGGGTAAAGGAAAGTAGCTGAAGAACCCAAAAACCAAATTCGAAGCTCCTAAGCCTAAATTTGAAAACCAACAGCATGAAGAGCCTTCTAGCTCGAAGAAGAACAAAGGAAAAGGGCATCATGGAAAGGAAAAAGTCAAGTGTTCATATTGTGGGAAGGGATTCCACCCTGAACATGCTTGCATGAAAAAGAAACTTAATGAAGCTACCTCTCTCCTTGAGAGAAAACACATCAATATTCTGGAAAGCTTTTGGAGGAGAGATCAACAAGATCGTGAACCACATCATGAAAGAGGTCATGCTCTCATGGTAAGCACTTCAAAGTCCAAAGAACTCTTGATAGATTATGGAGCTTTGAACCACATGATGGATGAAAGAGAATCCTTCTCATCTTCAGAGATCGAAAAATCCATTCCCATCCACATGGGAGATGACTCCATAATCATATCCGAAGGACAAGGTACTGTAGATCTTGAGCATGGTTATTTTTCCTATGTTCTGTATGTACCATCTCTTGCATCAAACCTCCTAAGTGTTTATCAAATGACACATACAGGAGTGCCCAAGAGAGTCTCCTTTAGCTCAGATGATGTAGAGATCACAGAACTTGCATCCAAAAAACTTGTAGCAAAAGGCATTGCAAACCCTCATGCAAAAGCCTATGAGTTCTCCCATTTTGTGGCGGATGCAAAGCCCACCGCATTGCTGACTCATGGAAATGAAGTTAGTAGACTGCGGCATGAGAGGTTTGGCCATATGAAATTTAAATACTTGCAGCAATTACAGAATAATTCTATGGTTGAAGGCCTCCTGGTCATCAAAGCTACCATTGGAATTTGTAAGGGCTGTGTTGTTGGAAAGCACCCTGAGCATAAGTTTGATCGGGGGAAGGCAAGCTGAGCATCATGCATCTTGGGAATGATACATTCTGATATCAGTGGTCCCATTCCTATCACATCCATGAATGGATCAAGGTATGTTCTGAATTTCATTGATGACTTTTCCAGATACACATGGGTCTTTTTTTATCAAAAAGAAGTCGAAAGTCTTGGAAAAATTCACTGAATTGAAGGCCTTGATTGAGAATGCATCTGGCCAAAAGATCAATATCTTGAGATATGATAATGGCAGGGAGTATGTCAGTAATTAGTTACTACATATATGTTCCCAAAGTGGTATTCAGGTCCAACATTCAGTTCCCTACACTCCCCAGCAGAACGGTGTAGCGGAGAGGAAGAATCGGTCTCTCAAGGAGATGACCACCTACATGTTGGAATCAAAGAAGTTGGATGCAAATTTGTGGGATAAAGCCATGCATGCTGCAGCATATATTCAAAACTAAGTGCCACACTCATCTATGAAAGGAAAGACCCCTTTCGAATCATACTTTGGACACAAGCCGGATGTGTCGAATTTGTCGGTGTTTGGGTCCACTGCATGGGCCCGAATTCCACTTGATAAAAGGAGGGCTTTGCAACTGCAAAGCATAGAATGTCTATTTATTGGATATCCTGATGAATCAAAAAGTTTCAAGCTGCTGGATATAAAAAAAAACATATCATCATTGAAAGGAGTGTCAAGTTCGATGAGCCTCTTCAGGAGGTAGAACTAGTGAAGTAGAAAACTGCTGAATATCCTTCCTATTCTACTGAATATTTGGATGATGAAATTGGGGGTGATGACCCTGATTTGGATCCTATGATTTCTGATATCAGTGTACAGCAAACATCAGATGCTGAATCAAAACCTGAAGTACAAAATAATCTCCCAACTTGGGCCCGACAGACACTCTCCTCTTTAGGAGATAACATTGGAAATCCGGATGATCCAAGGAGAACCCGGTTTGATTTCCAAAGAGCAGGTATTGCACTCTCTTGTCCTGATTATTTTCTATCTAAATCTTGTTATTTGATGATAATTTTAGACCCTAAGTCTTACTACCATGCTTGGAAGGATCCGAGATAGCAAGATGTCATGGATGAAGAGATGAATTCTCTTCAGAAAAACACCACTTGGGAGGTAGTTTCCCTTCCTCCGAGGAGGAAATTGGTTCAATGCAAGTGGGTGTTTCGGAATAAGGTTTCTGCTGATGGTAGCACCTGAAAATATAAGGCAAGTCTGGTAGAAAAATGTTTCTCCCAGGTCCAAGGTGTGGACTACCATGATACTTTTGCACTGGTTGCAAAAATGGACTCCATCCACCTAGTTTTGGCTATTTCAGCATCTAAGCACTGGGAAGTGCATCATATGGATGTTAAGTCAGAATTTCTGCATGGAGACCTTCATGAGGAGATATACATGAAGTAGCCTGAGGGCTACATCTTTTTATCCATCTTTGGTTTGCAAGCTAAATAAGTCACTATATGGGTTAAAACAGGCCCCAAGAGAGTGGTATTCCAAGATGGATGCCTTCCTTCTCTCACAAAAATTCCAAAGGTGTAAATCAGATCCAAATGTGTATATACAGTAGTTTGATGGTCATTTGATTATTATTGTTTTATCTGTTGATGACTTACTAATCATAGGTAGTACAGTTGCTTCTATTTCAGTCATCAAAACTGCTCTCCACAATGCATTTGAAATGAGAGATTTGGGGCTCTTAAAACAGTTTTTGGGGCTCGAAATTGAGCAAAATTCTGATGGGATAATGGTCACTCAGTCCAAATAAATATCAGACCTGTTATTCAAGTTTAACATGGCTGAATGTAGATCTGCTCCATTCCCTTTCCTTTCAGGGATTAGTCCTGAAGAAGGAAAAATCACACCTCCCATGGACTGCACTATTTATCGACAACTGATTGGTAGCTTGTTGTACTTGACTCATTCTCAGCCTGGTATCTGTTATGCCATGAATGATGTATCAAGATACATGCAGCAGCCCCATGATCTTCATTGGAATGAAGCCAAGAGGATCCTCCAGTATATTCAGGAAACCAAGACCTACGACATTCACTATGCTGCAGACTTTGAGCTAGAGCTGGTTGGGTACACAGATTCCGATTGGGTGGGTGATTCTATTGATTGCAAGTCTACTTCTGGATATGTCTTCATGTTTGGTGGTGGCCCCATTTGCTGGTCTAGAAAAAAGTAGGCCGCCATAGCATTGTCTTCAGTAGAGGTCGAGTATCGAGGAGTGGTGAATGCTTGCATCCAAGAAGTTTGGTTGCAAGGCATTCTTTCAGAGTTTGATCTTGGTAGTACTTTGTCAACTGTCCTCTTTTGTGACAATCAAAGTGATTTTAAGATATCCATAGATCCAGTTACTAGGCAGAGGACCAAGCATGTGGAGATACACATGCACTACATCAGAGAGTTAGTGCATGACAAGACCATCATTCTGCGATACTTCCTGACTGATGAGCAGATTGTAGACATCTTCACCAAGAGATTTTCACAAAAGAAGTTGACTTACTTCCAGTCACTATTGGGGGTGAGTTCATCAGGGTGATCCAACTACTTTCAGTGTTCAGCTTGAGGGGGGGGGGGGGGGGGGTTCCCACTGGGTTTTCCCTCTTTTCCTCACTTAGTTTGTTTTGAGCATTGTTTGAGTTTCAGTATTGTACAGGGTGACCTATGGACTTTGTTGCTAGGGCCCTAGCATTCTTATGCACTTTATGTTTCTACTCCTCTGAGTATAGCTTAATAGGGGGTGTTGGAGACATTTACCACCTTGCACACTTATTTTGGTCAATTTTGCCTAGTTAAACCACTATCCTAAGTTTTATTGACTTATTTGACATTAGAGGAGCACTGTATGACATCAGCATGAGCACACCCATGCCTACCTTCAGTCAAGGAGGCCAACTAAGCCTTCTCCTTCATTCGGGGAGGCTAATTGGAGCACTCCATGGGTGATCTGAGTGTCATAAATGCATTTAATTGATAATTGATGGTTACAATCAGTTAAACAGAGTAGTGAAGGTGCCTCCACTCATTAAATTGATTATTTAATTAATATTTAATGAAATGGAGTTAACAGGGGCACCTCCAACCACCTCTGATGCTCAGTTATACTTCAGTTAACCTCATCGGGGTTCATTGGAGTTAATGATGTGCTACCACTTGTTGGTTGGCATGCAATGACATGTGTCTGAGCTATTTCAGTTAGACTCAGTCATCTATTGCACTCTAACCTCAGTTAGGACTTAGTTGAGTTAATTAGTTTTTTGATTAGTGGTTAACTAGTGTGTTCACTGTGGCTTACAGTCAGTTAAGCTAGAATCACTCATTCAATTCAAATGACCTCCTTGGGAATTCAAATTGTCTTGGCATTCATGCATCTTGCATGATCATTGTATTGTATTATCATTCTTTCATTTGATTATACAGAGCTACTACTTCCATTGCAGCACCATTTTGCCAATTTTATGCATATTTTTCTGTATTCTTTGTGAGACTGTGTATTTAGTTCCTAGACCACTGTGACAAATTAATAAATTCATCAAACATACAACAGAAGCAAAATGCATTCATTCACACAATAAGCATTCATCATGTTCATTTATAGAACAATACATTTGTAAGGATTTAAGCACAAGAATATACTTATCTTAACAGAAGCTTGTCCCGCAACCAGCTACGTCGCTGCAATGTTCCACCTAACCATAGGCCAGTGTGCTCATCATTCCCTCATCGACATTGCCACCCCTGAGCTGGGCATGATTCCCACAAGGAATAAGGGAACACTAGCAGGATCACACGTAGCCAAGGATACACAAAACTCAGCCAAGCCAACACAGTTGGGTTTATCAGGCTATCAGGGAATTGGAAAGGCTGGCTACTAAGCTAGTGAGCTCAATCCAAGAGCTATGGAAACCTACACTAGAACTAGCATGACCTCTAAAACATCCACACACTCCCAACACAAGGAATCATCCCCTTCTCTACTATACAATCCCTTGGGATATGCCTTCCCTTCAAGTGCTATTGAGGGGGTGCAGAGAAGAAATCCAGCCCTCTAGCTCTGTCTGTGAGGCACTTGCACACACTAGGTTTGTCAACCAAGCTCAAGTCCCATTCCCACTCCCAGGACAGTCCAAGGATCAACAACGGTAAAACACACAGCAAATAACAGCTTTAGGATTGAAGGAAAAACACCACAGAAGCCAAATTGGGTATGGCAATGGAATAACACAGCTCAGACTAAGAAACTCGATTTTCAGAGTCGTTTATAGCCCTATCATGGCCAAAACGACTCACATAAACCTAATTTGTGGAGAAGACAGTAGAAATATCTTAGCCTACATAAGAGGAATAACACGACCCCTATTGTGAAGGAATTCAGACACACACATCTAGTCATGAAGGAAATTTACATACACATACAAAATCAGAAAAAAAGGAACAGAACGCGACCCCTACTTGCATGAGGTGAAAACCAAACAACTCTTATGTGAGTGTAGAATGAGGTTCTCTCTACTCACATGAGGAAATGAATGCGATCCGCCTCTCTCGGCATGCATGTGATCAAAGGACTGACAGTCCTGCCAATGATTGATGGCTGCCCATGCATACGTCCCTCATGGCAATAACCACCCCAACCAATCTCACGGGGAATTAATTCGGTTGGTGAATAAGATAAGGGAAGTGGTTGACCACTCTCTTGGGTTCTTCTAGTGACACATGGCTATTCCCCAATGGATCCAAGGTTTTAGACATCCCCTCCCCTTATCCTTAGGAAATCATGCCCTTTCTCATTATTGTTGCATTAACATAGGTGGTTGTAGGTTTTTAATTAATTTTGCTCATGTACATGGTGATCAACATTATAATGTGCCTGGCTAGCACAAAATACCATCGGCATTGATTTTAATCACTGAAACATAAAACGATAATCCATGGTGGGGATTTTGCCTTTAGCTCCACACCATGATTAATTACAATATATACATCATATACATTTAATGCAAACGGGGTCAAAACTGGGGTGTTACAAAAATTATTTAATTTTTTCCCAAATGACCCATCCATCAAAGGTATGGTCAACAGAATGAAAACTTTGTTCTACAAACTTTATTTTCTAATTGTGGATTTGAAACCTGAGGTTCATTGTCTATATTGAGATCTATAATACATAGACATAGTAACTTATTGCATGAAAGGTATGGCCGCAAGGAAGAGAAGGCTTGCTGCATGAAACGTATGGCAAGGAAGAGAAGGCTTGTTGTACAAGCTTAGATAGCTTTATATGAAAAAACTTAAGATTGTTAACTTTTATTTAGAATAGTTTAAAAAACTTAATATGGATATATTCGGGATGGCTATATGGTAATTATTTGTTTGTTTCTAAGGTGAAATGTGACATAAACCCTTATATAGATTATTGTTGCTTGTACTTAAATGAGATGGCTTTATTTGTAGCTAGGAAACAAAGAAAGGAGGCGAAGGTTTCACGTTAAGGATTGTGTAAATTTTTTACACGGAGGGATTTCTAGTATTCGAGTTGTTTCCAAGTAGATTGTGTTTACGCTTAGGGTTTTTGGGGTCTCTCAGGTAGCTTATTTGTTCACAACCATTTGGGTTGATGAAGAACACACTGTTAATGTCCCTTCATCAACATCAACTCTCTACGAGAATGTTCCATCAATGTAAGAAGGTTGGTCATTTCGTTTAGATATGGGCCCTGTTCTTAATTGCAACTTATCTTATGAGGATTTCAAAGCTTTTGTTAGACAGTTTAGTTCACCGGGTTTGTTGCAATCTCTTTGCTATGATAATTGATTTTCCTTTCTTTAGGGGGGAATAGAGAAAGGAAATGCATATATATAAAGTGTGTTAAATTACTAATGGTGCTCACCTAAAGAGTTTGCACTATAATATTGCATTATAAAAACATGGAACCTATTCAAAAGTACAAAAATGTAGGGAAAGTCAAGACAACAAAGAGATTTCTATATATAGTATAGATATGAAGATAGACAATGGTCATTGGGTTTGAAATCCACAAATAGAAAGGAAAGTTTATACGTAGAAAGAAATAACTACAAATTATATGTGCAAATAAAAATTTGCATTGTGATGTATAATGTAGTTCTCGAAGAAAAAAAACTTTATAATACCTTGAAATTTTTTCCCCAAATGACCCATCCATCAAAGGTATGGTAAACAAAATGAAAACTTTCTTCTACAAACTTTCGTTTCTAGTTGTGGCTTTGAACCTCAAGGATCATTGTCTATATTGAGATCTATAGTACATAGACATAGTAACCCATTTCCTGAAAGGTATGGCAGGGAAAAGACGGCTTGTTGTAATAACATAGAAACTTATATATGAACACACTTAAGATTATTAAATTTCCATAAGAATATTTAAACGATTGTATATGTTCAAGCATGCCTATATTTAGGTTGTCTATATGGTAATGATTTGTTTGTTGCTAAGGTGGAATGTGACATAAACACTTACACATATTATTGTCAATTGTACTTAAACAGAGGCTATTTTTGGAGCTATGTAACAAGA
This sequence comes from Pseudotsuga menziesii, assembly GCA_001517045.1. NCBI lineage: Eukaryota > Viridiplantae > Streptophyta > Pinopsida > Pinales > Pinaceae > Pseudotsuga > Pseudotsuga menziesii. The sequence goes on along the minus strand of LPNX010986451.1, from coordinate 1,211,821 downwards.
AAACAAGGTGAAGGTTTCACCTCAAGGGTTTTGCAAAGCATTCATGCGGAGGACTTTCCAATATTGGGCTTCTTTCCAAGTGGATTGTGTTTACGCTTAGGGTTTGTGGGGTATCTAAGGTAGCTTGTTTGTTCATTGCCATTAACGTTAATGAAGAACACACCGCATATGTCCCTTCACCGACATGAATCCTCTCCATTAATGCTCCATCAATGCATTGTTGATCTATCAAAGCAAGAATGTTGGTTTTTTTGTTCAGACATGACCCTCATTCTTACTTGTGGCTTATCTTATGAGGATTTTCGATCTTAAATGCTTAAGAATTAAGCTATACTCTAGCAAAGAATGAAGCTTGGAAAGAAGAATACTTGGAAATTATCCAAGAAAACTATGATAAGGGCAATCAATGTTTTATTTATGTCAAAGACATATAAGTTGCTTTTGAAGGAATGTGCTATTGGACAACTTGTTAATTGTAAGACATATATTTAAAATTGCATGTACTTTGTTGAGATAAAAGAAGGATGAAACAATTTGTGATGTGCTTGAAGGGTTTGATGCAAAAATTCATTTTCATGAAATGCAATTTGGGTGATTTTCAATCATACAGGATTCACAAATGACAAGTCGGGAAATGCATGTTGGAAACATGTTTTTCATGTTTTGGTTGGTGTTTTGAATGTGGCCTTAAAAGGCCCATACTGTGCATGGTTGGCTTGATAGGATTATCTGCATGGCAGCTTATTGTGATGTACATTTTCTTCTAAAGGCCTTTTTTTTGCGCATGCCTGGATTGACAACCCCATATTTCCTGTCAGTGTCCTTCAATAACGTGTTTTTCCTTCTTTGATTGTACAGATGGAACATTTGTATTTCTTTGCAAATTGGGCATACTTATTTCGCTGCAAATTTTAATAGGGATTATGTTAAATGGGTTTTGATGCAGGCTTATCTTGCAACCTCCGTTTATTGTTTGAGGGGAACTGGGTAGGCGTATCACATGTTTTGGAAGGGGTTTTGTTAATTGGTTTTTAATGCAGCCATATTTGGTAAATTGAGTGTAGATTTCCTGTTTCCTGCCTCATGGTTTGACATGCACATGTCTTCATTGATATCTTTCAGGTTTCAAAATTTGCAAGCCAATAAATGTTTTATTTGGAAGATGTCTTGTGTGTTTTTACATGGTTATATGATATGTCCTTACTACATGGAACATATTTGGATGAAAGTTATAAAGAAGGATGGACTTGAAATTAGAACAGGGTGGGAAAGTGTTGAAATTTCGGATGCTACTCTTCAAAAAGCCAATAAGTATTTAGAAGGTACAATTTTGTAAATGAGGAAGTTCCTTCAGAAGAAAGCAACAACTCCAAATAAGCCCAATAAAGGACCAACAAAATTGCAACAACAATTGAAGAGTCAACAATAACTATAGGAAAAACATATATTCCATAAAGCTATGCAGGTTGGAATGGTGAGATGAATATGGTTTTATTTTTTGCTGATTTACAGTCCATCCTGCACATGTCTAGATTGATAGCTCAAGGAATGACTTTGGCCAAATGTTTCAAGTGTTTTGGTTGGAGTTTTGTTAATTTGGTTTTGATGCATCCTTATTTGGATCTATAAGAAAACTATGATAAGGGTGACCAATCTTTTGCTTATCATAAAGATAAACTAGATGCTTTGAATCAAAGTCCCATTGGACAACTTATTGAGTTTAAGATACTTCTTAAACATTGCATTCCTCATTTGAGGTTAAAAAATGATGACATACTTGGCTGCAACAATGGAGATGAAGTCTCCAAGATTCCTTAGAAGTTTGGCAAGTGTCCTAGGGACAAATGGCTAACGATGATTTTCATGTGCTTTGTTAACTAGATTTTGATGCAATCTTATTTGGTAACTTGATAGTGAAACTAAGAATGCTTGACAAATCTCTAAGCAAATTATTATAAGGGAATACACTATTTTGCTCATGACCAAGACATATTAGATGTTTTGAAGGGAAGTTCTATACTTCTTATTGAGGTTGAACAAGGATGAAACACTTGGATGAAATAATTGAGATAAGTTTCCAAGATTCTTTGACAATATGGAGAGTGGCACTTGGGAAGATGTCTCTTGTTTATTTGGCAGTTGTTTTGTTAACTGAGTTTTGGTGAAACCTTATTTGGCAAAGCGAGTGTGACTTCCCCATTGGACCCCAAAAAAAAATGATACTAATTTCATTAGTCAAAACATGGCAAGTATACCGATATTTAGAACTTGAAGTCAACAAATTGTTGACTTCTTAAGAAAGTAGGTAGGACTTGAAGATTTTATTATTATTATTATTATTTTAATAGCAGATGGAATATGAACAATTTGCAATGTGCATGCACATTGGGATATTTGTTTGTGAGCTTGGTTTTGATGTAAAATTACTTTGTGATCTTAGTGTGGCTTTCCTATTTGCCCAAAAACATATTTCATGTTGTTTTAGTGAGTAAAAACATGGTAACCCGGGTGATTTTTGATTTTATAGGATTCAAGGGTTGTCTTGCACACAGCTGGATTGGCAAGCCAACAAACAAATTTTATGGTAGATGTATTGTGTGTTTGGACATGGTTATATGAGATGTCCTCACTACGTAGAACACATTTGAAAGAAATTTATAAAGAAGAATGGACTTGAAATCATAGGAATATGGTTCCTAGTCGCTCCATCAAATTGCATTTGGACACGTGTCTTGGTGATTGGCGAATGGTGGTTGGAAAAGTGTCTCATGTGTTTGGACAAGTGTTTTGTTAACACTGGTAAATAACCAAGATTATTACCTTCGTTTATTGCTTGAGGGTCTGTCCTGTGCGTGTTTGGGCAATTGGACAGGTGTATTGCGTGTTTTGACAGGGGTTATGTTAACTAGGTTTTGATGCCTACTTATTACCTCCATTTGCTGCTTAAGAGTCCATCATGAATGTGTTCGGGAAGTTGGACAGGTGTCTCGTGTGGTTTGATAGGGGTTGATTCCAATTTCATTAGTCAAAACATGATAAGCATGCTGATATTTAGGCCTTGAAGTCAACAAATTGTTGAATTCCTAAGCAAGTAGCTACGACTTGAAGAGTTAATTTTTTTTTATAGCACATGCACTTTGAACAATTTGCAATGTAAATGAAAATTGGGATATTTGTTTGTTAGTTGGGTTTTGATGCAGCATTACGTAGTGATATCAGTGTGGCTTTCCTATTTGCCCCCAAAAAATATGCTACTAATTTCATTAGTCAACACATGGCAATCATGCTGATATTTAGGCATGCATAAAGCTAAATTGACAGCCCTATCTCATATCATCTTGTTTTGATGCACAACTGATGCAATTCTATGATTGAGAAAATGGGTTGCATGGATGGAGCACGTTTTAGATGTAGGAGCAACTTTTGCAGACCGGGTGTTTGCTAATGAAATGAACATTGTCGGCAAGGTGATAGAACACAATTTTAAGTGCAATAATGTTTACAAACTTGATACTAATTTCTTTACTCAAAACATGGAAATCATGTTGAAATTTACTTTTAAAGGTTTCCACAGTAAGGCATGTATAAATATGGATTGACATCCTCATCTCATATCATCTTGTTTTGATGCACGACTGATGCAATTCTATAATTGAGAAAATGGGTTACATGGATGGAGGATGTTTTGGATGCAAAAGTAAGTTTTGCAAACTGGGTGTTTGCTAATGAAAATGAACAATGTAAGCAAGGCTATAGAACACAATTTTAAGTGCAATAATGTTTAAGGAGACCTTGAAGAAAGGGATGTATGATATTTGGGAAGTGCAGGATGAGTACAAATTGTCCTCCAATGTAGGGGGTGAATAGAGATCTAATATGGAAATTCATGGATGCCCTAACAATATTAATCAGTCCCATATGTCCTAATTATACATAACATGTTTGGAATGAAGTTATGAAGGATAGATTAGCAGTCAAAGCAGAGTATCTGCCCAAGTTAACTCTTAAGTGAGAAAATACATATTTAGAAGGTTCAATTGTTTAAATGAGAAAGTGTCTTCAGAAGAAGACATATGCTCTAAAGAAAGTAATATAAGATCCAACAAAAAATGTTACAACAATTGAAGAGATTAAGCCAACTATAGGATTAATCTATATTCCAGAAAATTAGAGTTGCCCCTGGTAGACTAAAATCCAACTTTCATAACTACTCATACCCATTCCAAGACAACATTTATAAATAGTTTGAAAAATGAAACCCTCAATTTGACAGTAAACATGTAGTTATTCACACCAGCAATCATTCCACTATCAAATGTATGCAAGATAATGTATATTTGTCTTAAAATAATTGCAGAGATGATATAAATCACAGCTGCAAACTCATAATTAAATACTAAGATTAAAAACTTCAGGATTAAAATTCCCATTGCAAAAAAAAAACTCAATTCAAAGCCACATAAATAACAAGCAAATGTTTTGCAAGCACAAGGAATGTCAAAAACAGTTAACCAGGGTAAAGTAATACCTGTAAATTTGACCAAGTGGAAAAACCTCTGTTGCAAAACCTCTAGTGTAAATAGAGACCAGCAAAAGCAATACAAGAAAACCAAACCCAAACAATAGCAAATATTAGTTACCTGAGGCTTTTTATAAATACTACAAAGCAAAGACGGTGCAACAACAAACCTGGTGAATTGAAGATTCTAACAAGATCTTCCAAATCCTCATAAGATAAGCCACAATTAAGAAAGAGGCCCATGTCTGAATGAAATGACCAAATTCTTGAATTGATGGAGCATTGAGCAAGAGCATTGATGTCGATGAAGGGACATTGATGGTGTGTTCTTCCTTGACCCAGGTGATGATGAATAAACAAGCAACCATAGTGACCCCACAAACCCTGAACGTAAACACAAAGCACTTGGTTAAAAATCCCTTGGCATGAAACCTTCACAAAACCCTCGACATGAAACCTTCGCAATGGGTATGCCCAATTTGCAGAGACATACAAACATTCCATCTATGCAATAAAAGAAGTAAGAACACTGACAGGAAAAATAGGGTTGTCAATCCAGGTGTGTGGAAAAAAAATATATTGACCACCAAACATGCACGAAAACAATATGTTAGGAGATAATGCTATTAATCCAATCATGTGCAGGACCGGTTGTTTAGGGGCACACTCAAAAAACCAATCAAAATAGATAATGCACCTGTCCAAAATTCATTTCCCCACTTGTCAATCCTGAAGCCTGCAGGCTATCATTCTGGTCGTGTGCAGGACGAACCTGAAGCAACAAACGACAAAACCACACTTAGTTTACCAAATATGCAGGCTGCATCGAAATCCAGTTAACAAAACCGTTGTCAAAACACCCAAGACACATGTACAACTTTCAGAACACGCACATGATAGGTCCTCAAGAAGCAAACTGAGGTTACGAAACAAGCCTGCTTCAAAACCTAGCTAACAAAAACCCTATCAAAACATGCTAGGAACCTTTCTAACTGCACGAACACATGTAGGACCTGTTAACACCTGTATTTAGCAAAGCAGAAATAAGACCGTGGTGCAGGTGATATTATGTTGTTTAAATACTTTGGTTTAAGGATATAATGTAAAGGTGGAATGATAACCAAAAGATCGGCCAAGTTAGTAAAGATCCTATGGCCGTGATGAAAGAGGAGAGAAAATCAATGGCCGATATTCCCTCTGCTCTTCGAAACATGCGAGGAGGATAAGACAGGTTTGGGCTTTTAACCAGTGGCACAGATCAAAGGCTATAAAGTTGTCCTAAGCAGATCCACGGCTCACATCCAATCCGCCTTGTGAAAGCATGAGTTAGTTAAGGAAATGGAGGCCGGTGGAATCCGGTATATTCCTCTCGATCCGATAGTGGAGGGGCAGAATCGGGTCACATCAACGCATGGGATTGAACCCATGACCGAAACCTGCACAGCGGATAAGCCGAAAGCCACCCAGTGGAACTCGTTATATCATGCTTGATCCAACGATTAGAGATCAAAGCATAATAGATCAACGATTGTTATAAATTTTGGGGGGTGAAATTGTGCAAGAGAGAAGTCCAAGGCTGCCAGCGGAATTGGGAGATGTTGACAGATCTGATGGCTGACAAATGCCAGGAAATTGCATCAACGGCTGGAAAGGATTCCGGAAGATGAACGTGCACGGCAGATAATCCTGGATTGCCCGGGGGAATCGGGTACGTGGTGGATGATCCGACGGTGCGTGGTTTAAGGCATATCGCATCGACGACTAGGAATAATTCCGCTGATCAAAGTTGCTCGAAGGTTAAAGCGAAGGATCCCAGCGGAATTTGGTAAACGCCACATGATCCAACGGCCCATCGGTAAAGGTATGTCAGATCGACGGATGTGGATTATTCCGGGACTCGGAGTTGCACGATGGTTAAAGTAAAAGGGCTCAGCGAAATGTGAGACACGGCGTTTGATCCGACGGTGAAGAGGGAAGTACGTCACATCTACGGTCATGAGCGATTCCGGCAGGGAAACTTGCACGGTGTTTATTGCCAAGACGCCCTGCGGAAAAAGATACGTGGCATGCGATCCGAAGGCTAGAAAATTGCAAAGAATAGATCAACGGTTGGTAATGAATCCGGAGGAGAAAGACGCACGGCTGATAGTAGATGGTGGTTGCGGAGAGTAAATGATCATCCATGTGGCGAATTGTGGCAGGCTCCAGGGATAAAAGCGGCCTATAAAAGTAACATTGACCCACATTATTGTTATTTTATTCGTTGGGAACGGGCGAAAAGGACTGGTCTATCTGTCGGCTTCCATTTGTCAGTGCCCAGTTTCTATTCGTCAGGTGCAGACACGCTCCGGGCACATGCCTCCATAGTGAACCAGGTAAAACTGAAACCCAGTAACTCTGTAATTCCCCTTCTCAAAGTTACCAGTGTGAAATTCAGTGATGGACCCGGGAAAAGAAGCTCAAATGTCGAGTCAAGTCGTAGATGATAGGGAAGAATTCTTAGTAGACAGGGATAGGAATGTATGCGACCCCTTCCTCTCTGTGGAAATCCTGTTTGTTAGCAAAGAGAGATTATGGAATTACCAGTCGCGAGGGAACGATGTGTTGAACGTGTGCAAGTCTTTCTTGTACTATTTCACCATTGAGCAAACCCTCCATTTCCCAGAGTTCGCAGAGTGGTGTGCTGGGAATTATTCTCCATCTCAAAGAATTATTGTGAGTCGGTCTGCATCCAAAGTATTGTGTAGAGTCGATGCTGCGGTCATCCGAGAAATCCTTAGTTTACCAGAAAATTACCCAGATAGTCGTGAAGTGATAAATGAGTCAATTCTAATTGAATTGTACAAGAAGTGCGAAGCCAAAACCCGCTGTAAATTCCTGTCGAGTGTTTTAAAGGATGGTCAGTCTTTAGATGGTGTATTCGTGCCCTACCCTGTACATATTTTCAAGAGTGAAGTTCAATTGGTCATTTCTTTAGTGTGTCAAGTACTAGGCCTAGATGAGGATTGTCGTGTGGACGAGGTTGTTCTCGGGTTTTTGTTGAGAATGAGTTCCCCTGTTTCTGAGTCTTAGTCAACCCCAGTTTTTAATTTGGACGAATACTTGGCTGAAGCAATTCACCTTCAGCTAAGCGAGTTCCCCAAGGTCCGGTTTTTCAGGTTCCAGACTTATTTGCTTAATATGCTGCTTTGTTCCAATATCTCTGAGTTGAAGTTTTTGAACACCCTGTGCTCTCCTGATTTACCAAAACAAATCAGCATGTTCGAATTTGCCAATTCGATCATGTCTGAGATGTACAAAATGCTGTTCAATGAAGAATTACCCCGTGTCCTAGATGAAATGAGGAGCTTAATGCAGTCTTCACCAGAGGATCGGGTTGGAGACTGGTTTCTGTACAGAGATTATACCGTGTTGAGAATATATGGCTTCACTGGTCAGCCTTATAGGCTACCTTCTTTCTTAACCCCGAGAATCTTCGCATTGGAATTCATGAGACAGAGATTGCTGTCTGAGGAGGAACATTTTTGTGCTTTCAAGAAGTCTTCGAACATCAAGTTTCCGTTTAAGGTTGGCACCTTCATTTTTAAAAGCAAGGCTGCCTTGGTTTTTGTAGAAAAGTTGCTGGAAAACATGGATTTTATGAAAGAGCCAAATGTAAATCACGACCCCCACCAAGTAATCTCTTTGAGAAAACAAGCTAACAGGAATAAGCCATTTGAACATCAAACTATTGAGGGGTTAGCTGAAATGGCTAATTTACTACAGTTTACTGACGAGTCAAAGTCCGATGAAGAGACACATCCTGCACCTGGTACAGAAATCCAAATCACAGAGGGTGTTAGTGTTGCGGTTAAGAGGAGTTTGTCCAATGCTGAGAGTATGGAAGTGGACGAAGAGGCGTCCCATAAGAAGGAAAGGCTGCTCGGAGGAGGTGAGACTGTAGATGAAGAAGTGTCTGATGTTTTCAAAAAAGTTGCCTTAGTCCCCGTGAAGACCATGCAAGTCAATCAATTCTCCTTTAAAGGTTTAGAATGTGGTATAGACAGTCCAGAACCCAACCCCTTATTTAAGTCAAGAGAAGAGCTCGAGGCGAGCTACATGGAAAAGAGGAAGCAGTCCCTAGAGGAAACGAGAAGTCTGCTCCCGAGGGTAAGAAACTTGTACAATTCAAAAACATCTCTAGTTTCGGTTAGAGATGCCGCGAAAAATACTTTTAAGATGGCCATAGTGAATGACAAGAGGATGTCTGAGATAGAAGTTAGGCTGGACAAAATCAGCACCCCAGACAAGATTCAGCTGCATAAACAAACCAGTGACATCCTCTACTCAGATTTACTGTAGGCCATGGTGAGGATAAACAAATTACAGGTGTTGGTAGACAAATTGGAAGTCCAGTTAAAGCATGAGAGAGTGGAAAATAAGGCAAATGTTATTTAGATCAAAAAACTGCATGCGGACATTGCTAGCTCAGACAATACCCAGGCTGTCAAGAAGTTGCTAGAAGAGAAAGATAATGCGCTCCAGGTTTTGAAGAAGAAGTTGAAAATACCAGGCTCAGAACATGTCCAATCAGCTGAATTGCTAGCTCTCCAGGAAGAGAAAGATAAAATCCATCAGGAGATGATGGAATACAAAGGAAAGGCTGGAGAGCTGCAAGAGGAAAAGGATAGGTGGGAGATCGAGAGGGAGGAGCTGCTATCCCAAATCTCCGTGATGAAGAAAGATCAAACTGAGGAAAAGGAGATTATGGAAGAGCTAATGAGCCAAACCCCTATCGGTGATGACTTATCTATTGTAAACATCTAGAACCCATTAGTTGATTTTACTGTCGATGACCTGTTGGTATCTATGTCCCAAGTGAGTTTGAAGGAGGAAGCTATTAAGGAGTTGAAAGCCGAGAATGAAAAAGTAAAGGCTGAATTAACCAAGATAAGTGAAAACAGAAAATAGATCTTGCATGACAGGAATCAATTACAGAAAAAGCTCGATGAGCTAAAAGAAAAATGCATTGGGAAGGGCCCTCTTCAGGGGGTGAAACATATTATCTGGGATACCCTGACTATAGAGATTACCAATTTCCGGCATTACTTGTGTTTTATTGATTATTTGAGTGGACTGACAGAGTTGGCCCAACAAAGACTGAAACTGGTGGATGAACACATGGAAAGAAGACCCCTCACTACAGCTCAGAATACATTTAATTTTCTGAATTCACTGACATACCAAAAGCTGCACGACATGGGCATAAAGGACAGAATCTCAATAGTGCTGTCGACGAAGAAGATCATCCACAAACACCATTTAATGAAGATTGTCCAAGAGAAGTCAGAAGAACTGCTTGTGCAGGTCACTAAGTTCAAACAAGAGTTTAAAGAGTTCTTCGAAGATGGACTGCCGTCCTTCTGGAACGAAGAAGGTAAGATGCTCCCACCTGAACATTATCATCACCTGCTTGTCCGGGCTTGCATGGACCACTCAAAATTTGATAGCTTGGAGAAGAACCTGATAGGGAAAACCATTGTAGACATGTTAACAGAATATTTCGAAGTCCTGCAGAAGTTCACCGTTATCAGAGCCAGATTGCCCAGGAAATCTTATGAAGCATATATGGAGCTCGAGGTAGCTATTCGGGAGATGATGGAGTGTGACACCCAGAGTTCGGAGCAGTGGAAAGCTATAGAGCGGTTTGGGAAAACAAAGTATATTCTTTCCCCCTAGGAACAGGTGTCAGGTGCTGAAGAGCTGATGGGGCAAAGACGTGG